>PVJI01010293.1:0-61739 GCA_004026765.1 Micronycteris hirsuta | reverse complement strand
TCCCTGCAGATCTCTCCTCATTTGTTCCAGCAATTTCGATAATTTTTCGTTGAATTCTGTGAGCATCCTGATTACTAGGGTTTTAAACTGTGCATCTGATAGGTTGGCTATCTCTTGGTCGGTTAGTTCTGGAGCTTTGATCTGTTCCTTTCTTTGGGCCATTTTTTTCCCTCGGTGAGCCTGTTACTGTAAGGAGGGCAGAGCCTTGGGGTTCACCTGGGCAGGGAAACTCACAGTCGCTGTGTTGTGACGTAGCCTGTGGGGGCGGGACCTGAGTGCACAATGGCACCTGCTCCACTCTCCGCACCCACACCGCCTCTTGCAAGCAATTCGAGCCCCTCTGCGCTGGCTCTGGGGGTCACTCCGGGGTCGGTGGACGGGCTGCACAGCTCCAATTCCCCGTGGGTCTCCCCAGTGAACTCTCCTGTGAGGCTGGTAGTTCCTCCCGCCGGGACTCCACCCCCCCAGGTGCTCTCAATCTGCGCCGATGGGTTGCGCACTGCTTTCTCTCCCGGTCCGTCTGTCCGCAAATGCGGACCTGCCCGGTCCACCAGTCTCGGCCCCGCTGGGTCCGGAAGAGCCGGGCGCTGGCCGCGCTTAGGTCAGGCACCCCCGTCTCGGTGTGCTGCAGCCCCGCGGGAACCGCCCCTCCAACCACGCGGTCCTGCCGTCTGCTCACCAGCTCACCGCGGGGTCACCTAGCGCTCTCCCTCTGCCCTGCTCCTCTCGGCTCACCAGACTGGATGAATGTATCTTCTTTAATTCCTTGGTTGTTGGACTTCCTCTCAATTCAATTTTCTGTCAGATCTGGCTGTTTTTGGTTGGGTAAATTTCTGGTTTTTTCCTTGTTTGGTTGTACGAGGAGACACGGCACATTCACCTATGCCGCCATCTTGCCAGAAGTCCCCCAAATCTTGTTCTTTTAATTACATTAAAAATGTATTACCATACCTTACACCTTTTATTACTAAAAACATATAGTTTCCTTCCATCTTAATTAGAAATCTTAACTTTGGAACCTCAATTTCCAGTGACAACTGAAAAGTAAGCAATTAGTATTCTTTAGATTGATATATTTGTGAACACATTTAATAATTTCTAAAAATATATTTTCTCAAAGCACAGTTCTTAATGTGGCATAAGACATGTTTACTAATGGACCCAAATGTCTTTATTTTCTTTATAATAAGCAGAAAGAGAAATTATGTTCAGTAATTAGTATTTCATTATTTTATCTTATTTGGAAATGGTGTAAACTATCCCTTATTTAATATAGCTAGCAAAACTTTAAATTCAGTTTCCAGTTACCACAGATTTATAAAACTATTGAAGTACACTACAATTGTTGCTAAACAGTTAACTTAAAAGAAACTTTTATCTTGTTTACACTTATTTAATTTACTTACTTATAGCAATTAAATGTCGATTACAGATAAAAATTTCATCATACCAAGTTTCCTTCTGACAAATTTTACAACAGAGATAACATGGACGTATATAACTAATAAACCCAGATAGAATAAAACTATTATTTAATCCTGATGATTTTAAAGCTATACATATTTAACCAGACCAAACTCAAGCCAACTTTAATATAAAATATTTTTCAGTTCACGTGATTCTGTGAAGCATTTTAGCTAGTTTCTGTTATATTTTTGAGAATTCTCGTGTAAGTGCTTTTTTGTTTAAGCCAATTTAATAGACTTCTTTTAAAAAAAAAAATTGAGAATACCATTCAGATGTATAAAATCCCACAATGCACATGGATAGACACACAGATCTTTCAGCCGTGAGACATGCACCATTAAACAACAATCACTAATTTAAGGAGGAACAGCTGGAATAAGTTAAATTGATTCGCTCAGATGACTAGGGTTTTTTCCTTTTAATATTTGTGGAAAAACCACTTAAATCTGTGTTTGTCCTTGGTAAGGGAGCCTTGGAGCCATAGAAGCGCTTTGTGCTTTCAAAAACATCTTAGCCTTCTTTTCTTTTCTTTTCTTTTTTTTTTTTTTGTCTTAGGAATTGAGATGATAACGATAAGTGGGCTGGAACTTCTAGACCTGCATTTCTGGTTTCACAAAGGCTCGTAAGGTATGGACAGCTGCTTTCAAATTGGTGTTGAAACAAGTGGTATCATAGGTTGACCTACCTGTTTGCACAATCTCTTATTGACGTCTTTCCCTCTGAGCACATAGTTTTATTTTATCTTAGGAAGGGGACTAAAAAATTTCCTATTGGGGTCTGTCATTAGTTTTGAAATGGCCAAGTTTCTAAGCAAAGACATTATTAAAGCTTTCAAATATCCTTTCCAGTTTCAGCTGGAACAGACAAACATTTCTGGCATTATGAAACAATCCCGTGGACCTGAGAGAGAGCAAAGGCCTTCTAGAGTTGTTTCCTTTGATAGCCCCAAAGACAGAACTGACAACCTTCTCGTCCCGTTACCAATGAGACAGTACAATCAGGTAAAGAGATAAAAATCACTTGAAGTTGTCACAATTTTAATGTAAAGCCTGTTTAAATATGCCAATTTTCCCAATCATATCAATCCTTACATTTTCATATGCTTTAATCTTGTATTCCGAGTCAGGGCTTCACTGTTGGGTTTTTGTACTACAGTTCAGGAATTCTCATTTCGAGGAGTCCTGGAAATTTCCTTTTTATCCCCTGACCGTTTTACCCTCTGTTGTGTAAAGAGGTTTTGGGCCCCCAGCAGGGTCCCAAAGGACCTTGGCCCTGTTAACAATCTTAAAGTTGATTTAGCCAGCCTGACTATTGATCCAAGTGATTGCCGGTCAGGTTTCTCACTGTAATCTCTTCCTTTCAGTCTTAAATCTCTCCACACTGAGGTGAGTGGAGTGGACTTGTTTGAGAACCTTCCATCTTAGAAGGCCAACAGGGGGTCAGCTCTGCCCCATTCAGCCTTTGGTAGTGCTGTGCCAAAACCTTTGTCTTCGCCCCGTTAATGTCCATTTCATTTAGCCCAATTTTTTCTTTTATAGGTGTTTAGCTAAATGTACTTCAGTTCTGTGAGAGATAGAGAACTGCCCAGAGAATTACATGGGATACAGAGATGGAATTACGCACGTTACTAAGGTCTTTATCAAAGTAATTACTTATTTTCAGCTCAAGCAATCGTAACTCAGTCCTAGGATTAGACAGCTCACAACAGAACAAATGGTGAACAAACAATTATAAGATCTAACAATTCAGCCCTGGCTGGATGTCATCCTGCAAACGGGAAGGTTGCCGATTAAGTATCTGGTCAGGGCACATGCCTGGATTGGGGACCAGGTCCCCAGTTGGGGCATGAGAAAGGCAACCCATCATTGTTTCTCTCGCACATTAAGGTTTCTCTCCCTCTCTCTAAAAAAAAAAATAAAATCTTCAAAAAGAAAAAAAAAACAAGATCTAACAATTCAGCAACCCTTATATCCTTCTAAAGTTTGGTAGACAACAAGTCAGACACAACAGACAAGACAGTGGGAGGGAAGGGTTGAGCTGCCAAACTTCCCACTGTGTCTCAAACCCTGAGTATTATTCCCTCAGAGAGGATGAACATGAGATCTGTTCAGATTAGTCAATATGAGATAAACAGCCGCCTCAAGTTAGACCGGGGATGAGCTTCCGCTGCCCACTCGAGGTTTGCTGAAAATTGCTCGGGGTCAGCCTCCTTCCTCAAGATCAGTCACAGGCTTGACAGGTAAGGAATACAGCCTCAGGTAGGCTGACAGGCCAGATTTCTCCATCTCGGTTCCTTTGAGTTTTCCTGAATCGCATAGAAGGGGACTAGATCACACACACGAACGAAGATTTCTCAGGAACCACTCTTCTCCCTGTTCCCGTTTGGGTTTCCCTGAGCCTAGAAAAGGGTAGTTTTCCTGAGGTGGTCACCTGCCATAGCTTGCCATAAGACGTCTTCAATTTCCAAACCAGAGCAAATTCCAAAACTAGGCCTTTCGATCCCTTGTTTCTTATGCTGCAAACAAAAGCACAGGAGGTTGGGTGAGCCCAGTCATGGACGACCATATGGCCTCTGCCCCCAAGACAGCAAGCCTAGGCAGCTTCCAGATACTGGGCCTGGTGGTAAGCGCTGGATCCACAGATCCACAGGCAAAAGGGAGCCCGAAATTGGGCACCAAAACTGTTACAGGACTAAAGATGTCCATTTGCTTGTGCACATCAAAGCCTAATAAGACATGAACAGAAGATTACAGCTAAGAAAATAAGGGTTTATTAGTTCAGGAAGTGGCTCACACCTGGAGTCATAAGTGAGCTAATTCTCAAAGACCCAGGTAATCAATGGCTTCCACAGGATGCATTACATAGGGGAAAAAATCATTAATCACGATGATGAAGGGTCATAGATCTCTGATTGGTCGGTGCTAGGGTATGGCGCAGTTGATCAGTGCACCCAGTCCTGATGTCAGCAGCGGCGTCGCTTCATTTGCTTTTGCCGCTTCTAGGTCTGGCGCTAAAACACAACTGAGGCCTAGATGTTATCTCTAGTTTGTAGCTGTCTCTGTGGTTGATAGACCAGTCTTTATTGCTGAGATTATTTGATATTTATCAGAACCTCATTGTCCTTAGTGCTAATGATTAAGGAAAGGAACGTGCAAGGGAGGAGGCAGGTGAGTTGGAGTGCTGGATGGGGCCAGTTTGAATCAGAAAGAAAAGAAAGCAGGAAATGTTACATTAAAGATGAAGTTTTTACATGATTACAGTATAACTAGTTTTCTAGGAGGACTTAGTATAACCTTTTACATTTAAAAATGCTTTTGGCATGGCTAGTATAGCTCAGTTGTCCGAAAGGCAAGAGGTTGCTGGTTTGATTCCCAGTGTGGGCACATGCCTGGGTTGTGGGCCAGTCCCCGGTGAGGGCGGGTGAGAAAAGCAACTGACCAGTGTTTCTCTCACACATTGATGTTTCTCTCCCAATCTTTCTCCTTCCATCCTCTTTCTTTTTTTTTAAATTATTTTATTTTATTCTTTTAATTTATATTTATATTTTTAATTATTTTATTGTTCAATTACAGTTGTCTGCATCATCCCCTATTTCTTAAAATAAATAAATAAAATCTTTGAGAATGCTTTCTATTTATAATTCAGATTTCTTGATTACTTTAAATACTTCATCTTTTTAAAAGTAAGCAAGTAACATTCCAAGTACTCCATGTCTCTTCTATAGAAAATACAAATATGATTATTCCTAATGAATGCAAGTTCTTTTACCATAAGAAAACATGTCTTCATAAAATACTTCAGTTGGGAGTTGGAGGAATGAGAAGCTGTTTATTAAGTTACTGCAGAAAGAAGGAACGGTTCTGGTGGTGTAAGTCTGACAATAATTCTACGGAGCAGGCAGTGCTGTTGGCTGTAGACTTGTCTGTGTTGCAAAGTACAGAAAGAAATAAAGGCAATAAAAACTTAATGATCTATTTGGCAAGTCTTCACTTCACATTTTACTGATAAATATCCTGATTAGGATCATTTTACTACAGTATCTTGTATAAGGCACTACAGAAAACTATGATTTCATCCTACTTTTATTCATTGGCCTGGGCTTCTTAGATAGCAAGATTATTTGCCCACTTCTTTGTTTTTAATTTTAATGTGTTTTATTGATTATACTGTTACAGTTGTCCCATTTTTTCTCCCCTTTATTCCCCTCCGCTCTGTACTCCACCTCCCACCATCATTCCCCCACCTTAGTTCATGTCCATGGGTCATACATATAAATTCTTTGTCTTCTCCATTTCCTATACTATTCTTAACCTCCCCCTGTCTGTTTTCTACGTACCATTTGTGCTTCTAATTCCCCGTAGTTGATAGTTGGGAGTTTGTTGTCATTTCATTTGCTCACTTCTGAGCTCAACCATAACAAAGTAAATTATAGTTGAATTAGTCTTGATTTGTATTCCATCTAAGCTTATAGTCCTTGAAGCTTTTTGTGGTTTTGAGTATGTTGGAGAAAATGTTTTAGGTTCTGAGGTTCTATATGTATTATCACTTTTCACAGATTTAAAGAAATCACTGAAATCTATTAAGACTTAGAATTTGTTTTTATTTTGCCAGCTCTTAAATATAAAATATCTGAAAGTAATACCACATTCTAGCTTCCCCACACCAGATGGTGATGTTAGCCTAACCTAAAAAAAAAATTTATTTTAGCCTGGTACAAAATATCTTTAATTTTGTTGTTGGTTAATGTGTATGCAGGGATTGATTTGTGAGAATTTAAATCTCTTTTTGGCTGAAAATTTAACCCAGTTGAATGGAACCTTGTTTAGTCTTTTCCTGTGTTTTATATTGTTGTACAACTGTATTAACAATTCAGACTCCCTTATTTTTTTCAGTTTACTTTTTGTTTACTTAGCTAACTTTTATTTTACTTCTTTGTTACTTCTACCAAGAACTATATTTTTCAATTCTATACAATATCTTACCCCAACTTATTTTCTGATAATTACTAGTAAATTACTAATAATAATAACTGAAATAAGAATTGTAAGAGAAACGACCTATTGTCCTTTTTGTATTTTCTAATAAAAACATTAAAAATGCGTACTCTTTAGTCTTGTAATGTCTACTGATAGATTATATGTTTTTCTAAAAGTTTTTATGAATCTATTAATATGCTACCAGTTGTTAAGTGCAGTATACCAATACTTTATGATTATTGTTACATTTTATGACATGTGGACTCAGAAATATCAATGAAAGAAAAATTGGTCCTGGCTGGTGTAGCTCAGTGGATTGAGTGTGGGCTGTGAACCAAAGGGTCGCCGGTTCGATTCCCAGTCAGGGCACATGCCTGGATTGCAGGCCAGGTCCCCAGTAGGGGCCATATGAGAGGCAACCACACAATGATGTTTCTCTCTTTCTCCCTCATTTCCCTTCTGTCTAAAAATAAATAAATAAAATCTTAAAAAAAAAGAAAAATTGCATGAATTAGCTTGATTTTAATATTTTCCTTAGTTTGTTTATTTGTCTTCCAAGCTTGAGTGGGTTGAATTTCCCTTTCCGTAGCATTCAGAGATTTTAATTTTTAACTGATTTTCAACTTATGAAAAATGAATGCAGTTCAAGGATACAAGCTGGTGGTGGAGCAGGTGGAAGGAACATTCACATCCTCCCAGGACCAAACTGGAATACAACTAAATTACAGAAAAATCAACCTGAATAATCAAAGGACGACTAGGTGAAGATAAGTCTTATAACCAAGGATTTACAGAAGAAACCACATCCAGACTAGTAGGAAGGGCAGAGAAGTGAAAAGGGTTGGCCCTGCCTCCTTGGATGGTGGCTAAGATTCTGGAAGGATATCTCAGCTGCGGGGTTTCCCCCTGAGAACAGCGGGGTCTAAAGCCCAAGCCAGGCTCCTTGGCACAGAGCACCAGGGTAGAGAAGAGGTGCAACTTAACATCTGGCTGTGAGAATCAGCGGGGATTCTATCTGACTGGGAGAGGTGGAAATCTAGAGACAGAGGCACCCTCTTAAAGGGCCAATACACAAAATCTCGTTCATAGCCACTCACCCTGGGCTCCAGTGGAGGATAGACAGAGCAGACTAGAGTCGCATGAGGAGAGACAGACATTTGTCATTCTAGGGTAAGGGCTGAAGGGATCATCTCCAGATTCCCTGAGCAGGGGTCTGCTCCTACATCTTCCTGGGTGAAGCATTCCCCTCCGTGGGTCATCAACCTGGGAGAAGGCAATAACCCCACCCTCTGGACTCCCAGCCGCCCAACCCTGCTGAGCTTGCACCGTGCTGATGAGTCAGATGCTTGGGCTGGGGTGTAAAGGTATGGGGGTGTCAGTGACTGAGTTTTATGGCTTCGTGGCTTTATGGCTTCTTTGAACCTGACTGGTTGCTCCCCGACACAGGGGATCTGCTAGCCCCACTTTCCAGGCTCCTGATGACCCCATCCTCCTGACTCCTGGTGGCTCTGCTTGGCTTAGGGGTGGGTAGAATCTGGGGCAGTTGTGTGGTTCTGGTGCAGGGGCCACTCACCCAATCTTCCCCTTATGCGAGATCTACTATCCCCACCTTCTCGACTTCTGGCAGTGCTGCCCTGCTGAGATGGGGCTCTGTGCAGAATCTGGGACAGAATGAGTTGTGTGGCTCTAGAACCGGGTCATTTTCCCCCCCAAGCACAACACACCAGTGCAGAGCCTTCTCTTCACATGACCAAATCTTGGTCTATTTGGGCCTAATAAACTCCGCTGGCCTCACCCTGTCAGCTATAGCAGATCTACCTAATACAAAGAAAGAACACAAAGAAGCAGCAAAATTTGGGAGACAAAAGGCATACCCCAAATGAAAGAACAGGAGAAATTTGTACAAAAAGAGCTAAATGAAATGAACGCAAGCAACTTATTAGATATAGTATTCAGAAAAACGGTTGTAAGGATGCTCAAGGAACTTAGCGAGAACTACAACAGCATGAAAAATGACATCAAAACCATGAAAAAACAGTCACAAATGAAGAATTCAATATCTGAAATGAAGAATACACTAGAAGGAGTAAACAGTGGATTGGATGAAGCAGACCATCTAATCAGTGATTTGGAAGACAAGAAAGAAAACCACCCAATTAGAGAGCAAAAAGAAAATAATTAAAAATAATGGGGAGCCCTGGCCGGTGTGGCTCAGTGGATTGAGTGTGGACCTGTGAGCCCAGAGGTCACCGCGTTTGATTCCTCATCAGGGCACATGCCTGGGTTGCAGGCCAGGTCCCCGGTTGGGGGCATGTGAAAAGCAACTGACTGATGTATCTCTCTTACATTGCTGTTTCTCTCCCTCTCTTTCTCTCTTCCTTTCCCTCTCTCTAAAAGTAAATAAAATATAATAATAATAATAATAATAATAATAATAATAATGGGAATAGTTTAAGGGATCTTTGGGACAACATGAAGCGTAACATCATCCACATCATAGGTGTATCATAAGGAGAAGAGAGAGAAAAAGGGATCATGAACGTATTTGAAGAAATAATGGCCTACAACTTCCCTGACCTGGTAAAGGAAAAAGACACACAAGTCAGGAAGCATATAGAATCCCAAAGAGGCCCACACCAAGGCACTTAATAATTAAAATGACAAAGGTTAAAAACAAGCAGAGAATCTTAAAAGAAGCAAGAGAAAGACAGTTACCTACAATGGATCTCCCATAAGATTGACAGCTGATTTTTCAACAGAAATATTTCAGGCCAGAAGAGATTGGCATGAAATACTCAAAGGGATGAAAAGCAAAGGCCTTTGACTAAGACTACTTTACCCCATATAGCAATCATTTAAAATTGAAGGAGAAATAAAGAGCTTCCCAGACAAGAAAAAGCTAAAATTTATTACCACCAAAACAGTATTACAAGAAAGGTTAAAGTGTCTTTATATATATGAATTAAGGAATTGACAGCAAAGTGTTTCTTGGAAGAGATGTTGGAAAGATAATGTTTTAGAACATCTACTATTTGAATAAAAAATTAAACCTATCTTAAAGGAAGAATGCTACAAGATGATCAAGTTGTATTAGCCTGTTAATAGTGGGGAAAAATAGCAGTTTTTCCATATCATTATTACCTGTACATACAAGTTGTGATGTATCTTTAGACATCAATATTACAGAAGTGAGGAAAAAACATTTGATAGGAAGTTAACTTATGGGAAAAACTGAAGGTTTTTTGAAGATGAGGTAGGACTTCCTTTTTATTTTTTGGCTTATCTTGGGAGATAAAATGTTTTAACTCTGGAGCATGAGATGCATTCTCACTGTGTGATGGCAGCAGGAGAAAAGGTTGTTTTTCTCCAGGACAGTTACATATAAAGAATAAGTGAATGCAACGTACCCTAAAGATAAAAGAGGAAGAAGTTAAAATGGACTATATTTTTTAAAAATGGTTAAAAAATTTCTGTCTATAAAAAAGAAAAATACATTTAGAGCAAGTTAGAAGGCACCCTGTAGAACTGAAGATTGTATTTACAATATCTATATTCAGCAAAGAACTCAAATATAAAATATATAGAGTGTCCCAAAGTCAATAAATAGAAGATGTACTTACAGTTTAAAAAATTATATTGATAAAATGACTTTAGAGACACTTAAGAATAAAGAATGCATTTCATGAAAATGTTATAAAAATAAAGGAGAGAGGGTTGGTTAGCCTGTTTGGGCTTCTATAACAAAATAATACAATCTGGATGGCTTTTGAACATGGAAATTTATTCCTCACAGCTCTGGAGGCTGGAAGTCTGAGATCTGGGTGCTGGCGTGGCCAGGTGAGGGTCCCCTTCCGGGCTGTGGCTGGTGCCCTCAACTACGTCATCCAATGGTGTACAGGGTGAGGGATCTCTGTGGGGCTCTTCTGTAAGAACACTAATCCAATTTATGAAGGTTCCACCTGATAACCTAAGCACCTTTCAAAAGCCCAACCTCCTAATACCCATTACATTGGGCATTAGGAATTCAGCATATGAATTTGGGGTGTGGGGGAGGGACGCAAACATTCGGACCACAGCAGAGAGGAATTCTAATTTCCAACTGAAATGGAATAGACATACTTCTGCCTCCTGTCACAATAGCTGAAAACTGCACATTTTATGTATGACACATGTGAAGAAAACTAAAAGGTGAACTGAAGAAAGTACAGTGGCTAGGGACTTGGTGGATTGTGATGGTATTTATTAGATGGAAAAGACAGAATCGGGCTGAATTCTGTTCAGGTCACATGAAGTTTGTGTTGCCTACTGGACACACTCAGGCAGAATTTAGATATAGGAGTCATTGCCATACACATGGTTTTCAAAGCCATGAAAGAGGATGTATTAATCAAAGGAAAAACCAGCCGATAGAGAGCAGAATGAATATCAGGACTGACCCTGGGGCATTTTGATACTTAGTGACTGAGCAGAGGAGGAAGGAACCTGGAAATAGGAGGGAAACTAGCAGAGCTTAGTGTCACAGAACCTGAGGGAAGAAAATACAGCATTTCTAGAAGTTGGGAGTGGTCAACTAAATTGCATGTTGCTGGGAGTTCAAACAAGAACCACAACATTGACCAAGAAATAGTGGCACATGGATGTCAGGAAAGTTATTCAGACCTCATTGCGGCCTCTGTTCTTTGAAGCCCACAGTCTGTGCAATGCATATCAGTAAATTGTCTGACTTATCCCATTTCCCCTCCTCACACTTAATCTTGTTTCCAATTTGTAAACTTATCGAGACCAAGGGAACTTGCCTTATATTTTTATACTTCTTAGCCCTTTACACAATGCTGAAGAGTAGACAATTATGATTACCATGTCAGGGTTCTGCTGTTAGCTTTGATTTCATTTTGTCTTCCTTATTTTTGAATGTTAAGATATTTTTATAGTATTGTTATAAACCATTGATTACACCCACTCTTTTTCTTCTCAACTTTTTTCCCTTCCTGTTATTCATCTCATACTCTAATAAGAAAGTAAATAAGACAAGAAGGCGTTAAAATGAAACTATTTTTTGCCACTCTCTGTGGTAAGAATTTTGGGTAGAAAGACTGAAATAAATAAAATAAAGACTGAAATAATTTGTTACTTTTGTTCATCCATAATATAGCGTTGCAAATTTAAACTGTGAAAGCCTTTCTGAAATTGCCAGATAAATTGTAATAAGAGATAACAGTAATCTTTATTTTTTTTCCTTTTTTAAAAGTTGTAAATCATTTCAGCTGTGCAGAGATTAAAATGATAAATACCCAGTGTGCACAAAAGGGGGTTCTATGGAAAGTAAACTCACAGGGCGACCTGATCATAAATTCCTAACTGGGCAGGTCATGGCAGGTGGTCATTCCCCAAGCATATAACTTCTTTAGGAAAAGGTTTATCTCTGCCTTAAACAAGCCCTTGTCCATTGTTTCTGTACTTCTAGGTTACATTTTTGAAATGCCTTTTTCAGACCCTTCAGAAACGACCCTCAAAAGGACACACAATCTTGTTAATGAGCCTGTAATCCAATCCTCGCTTTCGCCCACCTTCGTGCAATCTTCCTTACTTCTTCCCTTCATTTCAAGTGCATAAAAGAAACTGCAAAACTGTTATTTTCTGGAGTATTCGAGATCGTGCTTCCCAGCAATTGCCATCCGTTTTAGCTCAAATAAAGTCTTAGAAAAATTCTCTGCAGGTTTGGACGTTTCTTATGTTGACACCGTGCACTCTCAATACCCTGACTGAGCGGATGGTAAACATTTTAAAGTGATAATTCAGGTTGTTTTGTTTTTCAGACAAAATTTCACAGATTTAATTGATGTTCACTTTGTGTTCTTTCTTAATCTCATTCATTTCTCTTTTTCCCCCAGGTATCTAAGATACTATGATACTAAGATTCTATGTTTTTTCTGTGCATACTTTTGTATGTTTGAGATATATATTTGGTGTGTTATTTAAAATTTATATCAATGGTGAATTATATACATTCTACTCCAGTATGAATCACAATGTATCCTATTGTAGCATTTCAACTCAGTGTTATATAATTTATCCACATGGATGCCTGTAGATATAGTTCATCATTTAACTGTCATAAAATTCCATTGTAGAAATAGATTATAATTGATTTCCCTATTGATAATTATTTAGGTTATTTCTGATTATTCACTGCTATAAATTGTGTTGCCATAATTATTAATGGAGATTTTCATGTGCAAGAATTTCTTAGGGTTGTATACTCAAAAATGGGATGGTCAAAGACTGCAATCTTCTTTATTAGATACTGCCAAATTGCTCTCCATGGAGTCTGTATTCAATTTGTACTTCCATCAATAGTGTATCAGATTTCTACTTCCCCTTATCCTCTCAAACACTTGATACCAAATTTTCAGTTTTACCATTCTAATGAAGAGAAACTTTTCCATTTCCATGATTGCTAGCAAGATTGAACACTTCCTTATTCATTTATTGGTCATTAGCTTTTTCTCTCCTGTGACTTTTCTACTCATGCCATTTTCCTATTTTTAAATATTTCGACCTATTTTTTTGTGAAATAGGGGCCATATACTAAACCTGTGAAGCTCAGGGGATGCCTGTGTTCTGACCTTACAAACTCAGAGACAGGAAGTAACCACGTAAGATGATCTGAACATAAGAACTCCTAACTAAAAGTCAGGCATGGTGAATAGTCACATCCTAGGCCCGCAGCTTCCTTGACAAAGGTCAGTCTTTACCTCAAGTGGGCCTAATCTACGTCTTTTTGCGTCTAAGATAACCTGCCTTTGAAATGTCAGTAATTTTTTCCAGATCCACACTAGAGCACAAGATCACAAAATCTCTCATTGTTAGATCTAAGTCCATGCATACCATCTGTATGTCCTATAGGTCAGTTATTACAGATCCTGTGCCCACCAATGTGAAAGAAGTATGTGTCTCTTCATCTTGCTTTTTATCCAATCATGGAGATTTCCCTGCTTTGCTTCCTCCCGCCTCCCTAATCTACCACCAATGGATTTCATGTAGCCCCCTTACGTCTTCTCCTCTGATTCTAAAGTATAAAATAAGCTGCAAAACTCCCATTCTCCAGAGCATCTTCTCAATTCGTTGAGATTTTGCTTCCTGGGAATTTTCATCAGTTTGGCTCAAACAAACTCACAAAAATTCTTTACAGGTAGGTTTGTATGTTTCTTATATTGGCACTCATAGATTTGTGAGAGTTCTTTCAATATTTTAGATATTTATTATAGTTCACTTACATGTAGTGCACATTTTTCTCCTATCTCTGGCTTATGTTTTGCTTTTTAATGGTTTTAAAATTTTTATTTAAGTTAAACTTAATCTTTTTCTCCATGATTGAACTTTTGCTTCTTATTTAAGAAATCCTACAATAATCCTTCAAAAGATTTAAAAAAAAAAACATTTATTTTCAGTATATCAAATTCAAATCCAGTCTCCTTGAAAGTATAAAATGTTCGTGTGGGAAGTGTATGGAATTTGGTTTTAATGTGTTGAAGCTTGTTTCAATGTCTGGGATGTAGAATTCAAAATTCATCACCTTTTTTTAAAAAAAGATTTTATTTATTTTTAGAGAGAGGGGAAGGGAAGAAGAAAGAGGGGGAAAGAAACATTGATGTGTGAGAGAAACATTTATCGGTTGCCTCTCATGGGTGCCCCGACCATGGACCAAACCTGCAACCAAGGCATGTGCCCTGACAGGAGTTCAACCAGCTACATTTTGCTTTGCCATATGATGCCCAACCAACTGTGAAACACCGGTCAGGGTCTGTTTTTCACCTTTAACATTTTATCAGTCCCAATTCATTAGCTCTGAAACTTTTCTGACGTTGCTTCAGTTTTTCAGTCTCTGAAACACATATATGCATACATGCATACATACAAATTCCTTCCTCTGCCAAATTTCCATTTATTCCATCTTCGATTTCCTGAAAGGCCCTTGCTCACTTAGATTTATTATGCTTCTAAAGATTGCTCACACAGCTTTTTTATTTTTTAGGTAAGTAGGGGGTGTGTTATCAACTCTACTTCACCCATGATCTTCATTTCTTAATTAAACAGAGAAAAGAAAAGCTGTAGGAAAATGTTTTCAAATAGGAAAGGATTGGTCATCAAAGAATGTTAAAGAATTTTTACTGCAACTGAAATTCATTTAGAGTTTAATTTGAATTTGTTTCCTATAATTAAATTAAGAAATAATGCATAGGTGTTACATTAAGACATTTCCATGCAGTGTGTAGTATTAAAATGGCAAGATATTACTATAGCATTCATATTGTAAGATAAAGAAGAAATAGGGGAAACTGATAGATTAAAATAGATTAAAAGAATTTCATGGTTACATGAGCAGGTTCACTTTGTGAAAATTTATTGGATTGAACACTTTCATTAAGTTTTATATTTATACACTTTTCTCTGTGCGTATTATACTCCAATAAAAAGTTTTTAAAAAGAGACAAGAGATTAACCTAACACACGATATGGATCCTGACTCCAGTAAAAATAGGTTTTATTTTTAAGCCTTTATTTGTAATTAAGGAAATCCGATTCTGATGAAATTAAGGAATTATTATTTTAGGAGTAATAGTGGTGTAGTAATGATTTTTTTTCATCCTTATGTTTTGGAAATACAGTTAAATATTTAATGGATGCAATGAACTGTAATCTGGGATTGGTTTCACAATAGTTTAGTGGGGCGGAGTAAATAATGGGGAAAAAATCGATCGTGCGTTGACACCTGTTGAAGTTGGATGGTGGGTACACTGGAGTTTTCTCCATGTTTGTGTGTTTGAATTTTCTATAATGCAGTTAAAATGCAAACACACACATATCCATCTCTCATGCAAATAATTTTTCACCCTTACTCATACTGTTTTTTAAAAAATTTTTATTGAATTTTTTCCATTACCATTTAGTCCCCTTATGCGTTCCCCCCAACCCAATCACCACACTGTTGTCTATGTCCATGAGTCCTTTTTCCTTTTTTGCTCAATCCCTCCACCCTCTAATCTTCCCCCCTCCCTTACCTGTCATCCTGCTCTCTATGAGTCTGTTGTTTTCTTAATTCACAGTCATTTGGAGAAAAGGAATCTTTTGGAAATTTTTCATTACTCTGTTTAGACACAGGATGGCACTCTTTGAATAAGTAATTAGTCAGAGTCCACTTCTCACAGGGTGAGCTCCTTTCTTTTATAGTGTTGCCACTTCCTAGGGCAGTTTGTCTTAGTCGAGGGTTAAACTTCTTCAAATAGCTTATATAGACGATTACTATTCACACTTTAATGTTAGTTTTCTGTGCTGACTGTTTATCCACCACCAGTTTCTGAAAAACAAGGACAAGGTTCACCACAATTTAAAGGATGGTTTGAGGCAAAAACAGCTCTGTGCCCACTTTTTTTTTGGCGTTCACAATTATTACTAGGAGATCAGCCACCTTGTGTATGTTAATGCAAATATCTGTATTTCCCTATGAATCGTCTTCATTTAAAACTGTGAATGCCAACCACAGGACACATTTCTGTGTTTCTGCGTTTTAAATGGAGTTGAGCCGAATATTACTGATTTAAGATCAAGATGAGGACTATTGACTGTGGACATATGCTTTCCCCTTTCAACCCTCAGAAAAGAATGGAAATAACTGTATTCTTGGACGTTCTCAGTCTGATTCATACCTTCTTTTGGCCAACTCTTCATGTATTCACCAGAAGAATTACACCTACTACCTCCGGTGTAGGAGAAAAAAAATCAAATGAGCAATAATGTTAGCAGAAGCCTGAAACTTAAGAGCCCGTTTACAGAAAGGTCCTCCTCCCTACCCCCTTCCCTCCGGTCCAATTCCCTTTGCTGGTTCTGGCCATCGGAAATTGACTTGGCGTTAACTACCGACTAGAATTTCAAGGCGTCAATTCCCCCGCCCCCACCCCCAAGCGTGGAAACTCTTAAACCTCTTCCTAGTCTACACTCAACGGTAGACAGATAAATGATGCAGCAGATTCCACCGCTGAAAGACAACATTTGTCCTGAGCTATTTTCACATTTTTTTCATGTTTCCGACTGGTGTGCCAGACTTTGTTTGCTTACTTAGGACCTGGAAAACATATTTGGGCATTTCCCCCACTGTTTTATGCCAGTGGCTTTCTCCCAGCAAATGAAAGTGAAAGTGCTACGTTGTAGTGGTGTTTTATCCTTAAAGTATGAACTGACTTCTGGTGTGTATGCGATGGGGGCGGGCGGGGTGGAGGGCGGAGGGTGAGATTGGGAGGCTTGAAGAGCCAGTTTTGAGGTTTTGTTTGTTTATCTTGAGATCACAGCAGGGTTCCTGTCCCCTCCACCCCTTTTGGGGGTCTGACTTCGGATTTGTTTTATTTTGGGCAGTCATTGAGGTTTCATTCAATGTACTGAGTTTAAAAAAAATACACTCCACTTGTAGCTTTCCCCGGTTGCACTTTAAAACACCATCCAGTCTCACCCTCATCTGGAAATAATGCAAGCTTCTCTCTCTCTTCCCCCGCTCCCTACTCCCCCCCCCTTTTTTCCTTTTAAAGCCCCACATAACCTGAAGTCAATAATCTGATGGAAAATATGCTGGTCTTAGTTTACTTTAGTCTACTCTCCCTTTTGGTGGCAATTTTACTTGTAGAGGTGTATTTTAAAAACAGGCATTTGGTGCACATGTAGCTACTCAGTCTTGAAATCTGTCACCGATGTAAACTTGCTGTAAGTTTCTTCAGAGACACTGTTTATGTGCAACTTTTAATACTTTTGTTGTGTGCACTTAAAAAAAAAAGGTACAAGGAGAAGGACACCAGAGACCTTAACAGTGACATTAGTTCATCTAAAGTCATTCATCCTCTCCCTCCCCCTTCCTTTTTCCAAGAAACAACTAATCACAACCCAGGCTAGAATTTCTAAAAGAGGTTAGAGGAGGAGGAGGAAAAGAGGCGGAGTTGGATAGGGGATTGAGGTTAGAAGGGCCAGAATTTCTCTCATTCACAGGGTGGAAAAGTTGACATTGTCTAAGCCCTTCTGAATGGCTGGTAGTTGGATACCCCGATTGTACCTCTACCTCCCCTCCCCCTCCACGTGACGACCCAGGACACATGCGCACCCGACGCCCGGCACATCTGCAGAACTGACGTCAGTGCTCTGCCTCCGAGGAAAGGCTGCCAAATTTTCTGCTGCAATTCAAGTTGGCTGGGGGCCGGTAGTGAGATCTAGGGCTACTTCAACAAAACTTGCTGCCCTTCCTGCTCCTCTTGTCTTCTTTTCTCCTGATACCTTTTGATGCTCTTCACATGTTATTTGCATAGCAAAGGCACTAAGCTGTCCAGGAAGAAAGGGCACCACTTCCACCCCCAATAAGTCTTTTTTTCCCCTTCCTTTCTTTTTTTCTTTTCCTTTCCTTTTTTTTTTTTTTTTTTTTTTGGAGGTGGGGGTGGCGGGAGCAAAAGGGGGTTTGCAAAGGCAGCACCTCAGGATGATAGCCTGGTTGTATTGAAGGCATCTATTTTTCTGCCAAGTCGGAAAGTCCGTTCTCTCAAACCCGGGTTAGCCAGACTATAGGGTTTTATTCTGGCTGCAGAATAACTAACTGACTGCTGTGGCTTTGCAAAGGGGGGCAGGAAAAAAAAAGTTTAGGAGAGGGAGTACGTGAGTCGTCCAGTGCAATCTCTATTGTTTGAAACTTACTTTTTATCAGAATTTGAAGATGAAAACGGTAAGGAAGACTTCACAATATTCAATGAAACCGTTTTTTTTAAAAAAAAATATTAAAACTTGTGCTTTGCTTGTCTTCCGAATAACACGTAGAAAACTTTTTTCTGTGTGTGTGTGTGTTTAATGGCAATGAGTGAGCTTGACTGAACTCATTTTACAGATAGAAATCTTTTTAACTCCAGACTAGTCGGGGATTGGAGAATTCTGGGTCTTGCAAGTATATTATAATGCAAAAATATATATGTTTATTATACAAATAGATGTTTTGTGAAGTATGACTTGATTATAATTATTGTGGTCTTTTAACTCATCACCAAATAGTAATCGGGAAAGTAATAATGATGTGTATTTTAAACTGATTTCCAGCTTTCTTAAAGAAAAACCTTCTGCATTTTATGGTTTCATGTCAGTGTCTTAAGAATTCAGACAAGTGCATAGTTTATGCCTGGGCTCAGATGGCAGAATTAATGTGCTCGTTGTAGCCCCGATGCTCTAGGATATGTTAAGCTCTTAATAGGCTAATCAAAGAGATGGAAGCGTGTGTTTTTGATTTACTTTTGGCCACTTGGGACGTGCTAGACTCATAACCCTCCGGAGCCTTGAATATCGGGGTATGTCTGTATATATAGTACATGGGATCAAAGTTCAGGGATTTGGGGGGGTGGAGTGTGTGCTGGAGGGGTTATTGGAAAGTGGCCTTCTGATAATGTGTACTACAATTCCTGTCTTTGGTAATTTCTTTCCTTGTTGTACTAGAAGAAAAGAGAGCGAGAGAGTGAGAAAGCGCACTGAGAGGGAACAAGAGAGTGAGTTTCTTACTCTTGTTTTTATTTGAGCTGCCGGTGCAACGCGTTTGGGCCAAATGCCAACTGTCTGGGTCACACGCGTTTTATCCAAATAGATTTAGCGCTGCTGTCTGGAAATGGGCTGCTGAATGTTAACTTTAGGATCAACTCAACCAGGGCAGCTCAGACTGTTACCCTCTGTCTGGGAGAAGTGGGATGGGGGGAGCGTGAGGGTGTGCAGAACCGGGGGAGGGAGGGGAGGAAAGGGGAAACTGAACCACTGCTTGGAACTTTTAAAAAGACACTGGAGTGTGATTTTCAATCTAATCTTTTATGTTTAAATGTCTTGGACTAATTTTCTTTCTTTTGTTTTTCCTTCTCTTTTTCGGTGATGTTGATTAGACTGAGACTTAGATGTTGGAATGACAGTTCTCAAAATTCATTGCGAGAAAAGAAATGTAAACTAAAAGTCGTGTAGTTGAAGAAAATTGGGAAAATTAATTTTGGAAATAATTGTTTTCCTGTGTTCCACCAAAGTGGTAACTGCAATTCTGGTTTATATTAATTTAGTGCTTAAATGTGATCATTGGTGTTTTGGATTTTTGAAGCATAACATATAGAAGCAAGTAGTTGATTTCAAGCAAATCAAATTCATTCATTTGCCACAAATGACAGCAAATTAAATCTATGTTGTGGTATTAATTTTTTGTGATTCTCAAGGAAAAAAATCTCTAACCTCAAGATCTGAAATATTTTAATACTTTTCATGTCTGGGCCAATATGTGTGAGATTAATATCCTACTCTTGTCTACCCTTACCACTTCCTCTTCATTTCCTTAGCAACCGCTAGTAGCTACTAGTGGTTGAGGATGGCTCTCTATGCCAAGTCCTATCCCGTGTGTGACTTTTGTGAGAGGATAAAGAAAGTTAACGTATTAAGAGAGTTAATAGCAAGTTCTATGGAACATTTCTGGGGGAGGTGGGGAACAGAAAAAAATTTGAAAGAGGTTGATGAGACATAGTTGATTATCAACATTTTGAACTAACCTCAAGAGAAAAAGGTGTTTGTTTTTCAGGAGAGAAGTTATAATACAGATAATGTACACCTAACTTGCTCTCTGGAAAAAAAAACAGTTTGGGACAATATGTAGTTTAGGGCTTGATTATTGTAGAATGATGTTTTGCTGGTGACTCATTTGCTTTTCTTGATAGATAAGTTTTGAGAATGTTTAATTATACCTTTCCTTGGAAACCAATCTTACAAAGTTTATAAATGATCTGGGAACCTTTGTACTTACAGCCCAGTGGTGTCCTTGGGATATAGTGTGTGACAATAAATATTTGTTGAGAGAAAATAAATAACCAGGGTTAAGATGGATGAAAGAAGTTGAGAAGGATGTTACACATGTTCTTTTAGCTTCATAATAATAGTTCAGGAGATGAAATTATTGCCTTGCTTACTCCCAGATCACTTGAGTGGGAAGTAAAGATGATAGAGAAAAAAGACAAGTTAAATACTCGTCAACCAGGGCAGACTACTGAAGGAATTGCTGCAGTGCAAGTTGTCCAGTCTTATTTCTGCTTAGCTAGTGTAGCTTTGATCCGTGGAAGCAGGTAAATGATCCCTTAACTTTATTGGCTAGTGCATTTGTGTTAGGAAAAAAGCATGTATGAAGTCAAAGTAAAATGAAAGTGTTGAGCCTTGTTTGTACATTTAAAGTATTGTAAGCCCGGTTATCATGACCTAAATTCTTGAATGTTTGCTCTAAAAGACAATGCAATGTAGTTGATTGATTCTATCATCATTTCCAACTATTCCACATTTTTGAGGGAAGGAGAAATGTAAAACTATTTTGAAGGCTTTTGAAAAGTGATGAGTCAGATTACGAGGAGAGGGGGCTAATATTTGTTTAGCCATTAAAGTGAAGTGTGGGGACACTTCCCATCATGTGCAATCTAATTTAATCTCTCAACAAGTCTTTGTAAGGCAGATATCGTTATCACAGTGATATAGATGAATAAACAGATCCAGAGCGTTTAAATAACTTGGAGTCTAGCCAGAACTCAAAGCCTTTGTGATTTTTGATAATAATGCTTCTTCTATATACAAAGTAAAGAGTTAATGCATTATGATTTCTGGACAATTATGTAATATTTTAATGTCTAAATTTTGGAAACTATATCTGGAAATGTCAGTGCCTCTACATAGTTGTTGATGATATGCAGATTAAGCTCTCCAGCAGGTTTCAAAAAGTAACTTAACTCATTCATTTAAAAAAATTCCTTTTACGTGTTTAGATTACCCATTTTATTGGGAGGAAAAAAATTCCAGTAAGAAACTTGGCACACTGATTTTCATCTCCTAAAATGTTATCACCTGGTATATAATAATAGTTAAGTAGGGAGAATAGTAGGGAAGTCAAGAAAGTAAATCAAGAGCCTGACAGTGGCCTTATTTCCATACTTAGGTCCTCGGAAAGCTTTATCCTGAGAAGAGCAGAGAGCTCTTGAAGGTTATTGAGCAGGAGAGGGTCATTGTCACTTTGGCGGCTAGTGTCTGGGGAAGATTGCTCAACCCCTGGTCAGCCCTTAAACCCTAGCCACCTCCATCCCTGAGGTTAGTGGCTCCCATGTAATATTCATAGCACTTAAGCTGTCAGGCACGTTGGGACAGAGGGTGTCCAAAGGCTGGGGCTCAAGTTTGAAGTAGTTCCTGATACCTTCCATCCCCAGCCTGCCAGCCCTAGGCTGAATGTGATTGTCCTCAATGAAACCATCATCATCTTTATCTTCAATCACTTCAGGACAGATCCCCTTCCTTGTCTCAGGCACCAGGTGGTGCTGGTAGCTGGTGCGTGTTTGCAGCAGAGGTGGCGTTTGGCAGCAAAAGCAATGAGGACAGAAAGGATTCCTTCCCCACCCCAGTACAACCCCCACCAGCACAGGCCATGCCAGGGCCCTGGTGCCCAGTCTAGGGCACATGGCCAGTGCTGTGGGGAGCTCTGAGGGCCCTGCAGCGGTTTGGTTTGTCTCACTCATGGAGTGGCTAGAAGACACCTGTGATCCTCAGCCTTGTCCAGAAGAGCCCTGGCTCCAAGGAGATCCCCAGGTGCCAGGCAGCCCTGGGACATGGAGTCCTATGGGAGGACCAGCTAGGGCTGGCGATTATCTTCAGGTGGAGCATCTGAATAGAGGAATGCCTGGGAGGAGTGTCCAGGCTAAGAAAGCATCCTGATTTGTAGCTCCTTTCCTGATCCCAAGAGTTCTCAGGGCTTGGTGGGGTTTTCCTCCCAGTCCCCTACCCCATTCATTTCTACTGTGAGGTGACTACATGGTTAGATATGTTTGTTGATATTAGTTGAGCTTGAGCCAACTCATACACTTACTGTTAAGTTTCTTCACTGGCATTGGAGGCTTGAAAAAAGTGGGGACTGAGGGTGAGAAAGGAGAAAGAAAGCCAAATTTATTGAGTGCCCATGTGCCAGATACTTGTAGCTAGTGGTGGAACCAATACTGTAGCTCTGGTTTGTTTAACCTCGAAGCTCCTGCTCTTTCTGCCATGCACCAGTGCCCTTTTTACTGCAAGTCCTTAAATCAAATGTTAGTCTACTTCTGGCCAAATAGTTACATATTACTCTTTCTCTCAATGCTACTGGGTTGCTTAACTTGGGTGTTTATAGGACAGTGTTAGTAATGGTAAGAGCGGAGGTTACAAAAATGTGAAGAGTGAGAAGTTTCTCAAGGGGGAAAGGAGTCAACTGTAAGAAATAAGATCAGCCAACTATATTGCTTTTTATTAGCTTGTATAAGTTTGTCGTTAGTTTCAGAGTCCAGGAAAATAGGGGGGGGGGGAAGGATGAGTAATTCAGTACAAATCTATCACCACTGCTAGAAAATTAACTGAAATGTGTTAATTATATATTCCTCTTTAAAAGATTACTTTAAAGTATTGGAGGCACTCCCTTAAGTGAGACATTATTTTTTTTTAAAGATTTTATTTATTTATTTTTAGAGAGAGGAGAAGGAAGGGAGAAAGAGCAATGTATGGTTGCCTCTCACATGGCCCTCACTGGGGACCTGGCCTGCAACCCAGGCATGTACCCCAACTGGGAATCGAACCGGGAACTTTTGATTCCCAGCCCGCACTCAATCCACTGAGCTACACCAGCCGGGCCTAAGTGAGACATTATTATGGAAACACTCAGTTGGTCTGGAAAAATGAAAATGACGAAGAGGGAAAGTTGCTCCTGAAACAACAGGGAGTTGAGATTGTGTGTAAGGAGGTTGGAATCAAGATAACTGGGCCATTTTAATTCCTGTTACTAAACAACAGTAACGGGGATTGGTAACAAATCTCTTCATAGATTTGTGCCAGGGAAAGGACATATAGTGTCTGCTGTCTTGCATAAATCATTGTTGAAGTAATTTTGAAGTGAAACAATTATTGTGATAAAGATGCTTAAAACTATTTGCATTAATTAACCTATATCATTTATGAAAGTTTTCTTTGATAGTTGTTAGAGTGCCTTAAACTGGAAGTGTGATATAATAGAAAGAATTTAGACTTCAGATTCAAGTATCCTTGTTGATAACTCTGGGCTCTGCTTTCTTTTTTTTTAAGCTATAGGCTGTGACCACTGTGAGCTTCAACTTCATTCATTATCTGTAAATTGACAGCTGTATTAGTTATCAATTGCTGCAAAAAATAAAACGACCCATAAACTTAGTGGCTTAAAAATACACACATTTATTATCTCAGAGTTCAGGAGTCTGGGCGTGGCTGAGCTATATCTTTATTTCAGGGTCTCTAATGAAACACCATGAAGGTGTTGGCAAGGACTGGGGAAAGGCTGGGAAGGGTTCTGTTTCGTAACTTACATTATCAATGGGCAGGATTCAGTTTCCTGCAGGCTACTGAATTGAAGTCCTCATTCCTCTGCCCCTGGTTTTCTGAAAGCTGCTCTCAGTTCCTTGCCATGTGAGCCCCCATATGGCAGCTTGCTCTTCATTAAAATCAGCAAGGGAGAGAGTCTATTAGTGAGTTGAAAGTTAGAATCTTTTAAAATTTAATCATGGAAGTGACATCCCCTCCACATTGAGGTTTTAATTGGTTACGAGCAAATTACTCAAGGGAAGACATGGCCCAGTAGCTCAGTGGGTTGGAGTGTCATTCTATGCACCAAGGTTGCAGGTTCAATCTCAAAACAGGGCACATACAAGAATCAACCAATGAATGCATCAGTTAGTGGAACAAGTTGATGTTTCCCTCTTTCTCTCTCCTTTCCTCGCTCTACAAAATCAATAAAAAGTTATTCAAGGGAAGGGGATTACACAAGGGCCTGGATACCAGGAAATGGGATTATTAGGGTTTGCCTCACACAGGGCCACTAATACCTATTTCATAAGGTCGTTGTGCATATTCAAAGAAGTGACATATATTTACAATTCTTTGTTTTTGGTCTGACTCTCAACTACCTTTTAGATATTACCTGTTAGTCTTCTGCATAGAGGAAGACTGTTACTATTTTCCATTTTTTTCTTACTATTTAGACTCTGTGGAATTGATTTCTTTAATTTATAATGATAGCCTCGGCAATGTGACTTGTGACATTCCATTCATCTTCTAGGGCCTATCTCAAATGCTACTTTTTTGATAAGCTTTCCTGGATTCGTCCTTCTCTGATTCAGAACTCATCTCCTCCTTTGATCTGTAACACTTAGCAGGACATCATCACGGCATCTGTCAGTCTGCCTTGAATTTTTCCTCTCTGACTTAGATTATGAGTAATGATCGTGGCCGCCTTTTCTGTATCCCATGTTGTTCATTTTGAAAGCATAGTAAGCCAATATTTGTTGATTAATGAATTAGTTTTTCCAAGGTCTAGTAGTTTAATAACTTGTTGAGACAGACATAAAGAATTTTAAATGGTTGTGGTTGTTTTATATGTTGTAGTAATTGATATTTCTAGCACCAGAGGGAATAAAGTATTCCACATAAGTTAATTTTCAAAATTACTACAAATATTCTTTTAAGTGCCCAAAGTGATTTCATTTTAACTATTTACTTATTCATTTATTTAGTCTTTCATTTTTTCAACCAACAAATATGTAAGCATTTATTATGATAATCCCATATGTTAGAGACGTGGCATGAAAATATCTAACATCTTTCATGCACTTTTTTATCTTTAGAGTAAGCTGTCTTATCAAGAGTAATTTAACCTTTTATTCCGGATTCAGGCATTAGTATTTTGAGTATCAGATACTGAGCTATAACACAGTCATTTTGCACAATTGGGACTAATAAACCATATAAATGAAGACTGTCTTTACCTCAAACTGTATTGCTTTGGGGTTCTAAACCTACTTTTTAGTTGTTTTTTTCCTTTTTTGTCACTTTTGTGATGTTAGTGAGATAGTTTCTAGTCCCTTTATTTTCTTCTAAAGTGCTGTGTGCTGGGAAATCAGGCAGCCAGGTATGCTACTTTTCTGTATAAAATGTGAATTCATGGACCCTGAGTGAGGCTGTAAGTTGAAAGGAACATATATGAAAAAGAGCATGAAATCTGCTGTGACACCTGAAATGAATTTTTAAAGATTATTTTCTTTTCAGAAAATGAATTTCTTTTCCTTTCAGTTAGATTCTAGGTAGTTGAAGTTGTCTGATATGTGTTGCTTTATATGTCACCTAAGACTTCCAAATAAAGTCAAGGGTCACAGCAGATATGGTTTAACTCTTTAGAAATTTAGTTTGTGTTACTGTCTGAATGCGCAGACAGCAGCGAAACGGCACTGTATGTGTGTGGATCTAGTCTGTAAGGAAAAATGGTAGGGCCCCATAAAGCAACAAATCAGTCTGTAGACTCGAGTGTTCTAAAAAGCATGTGAAGAACAGGATCATGTATTGTTTAACACTTTCATAAAATAAACTTTGTGAAGTCAGCCTACTTTTTATTTTATCAAAAGAAGGTTAGTCACTGTATACCCGTATATTGTTATCTTCAAAGTTTCTTTAGTTTTTTAATTAAATTTATTGGAGTGACATTGGTTAGTAAAATATATAGGTTTCAGGTATGTTTCTACAATATATCATCTCCATATTGTATTGTGCAAAGTCTTTTTTTAAAAGAAATTTTATTTGTCTTTAGATTCTTCTTTGATTATTAAATAGCTCTGACATTATCCTGCTAAACATTTAGATTTCTAACGCTGTGTTTAGTCTTGTGAATTTTATTTAGACTATAAAGCACAACAGTGGTCTAATTTAACTATATTAAGTTATTTCATAGTATATGTCCTTTGACAAGCATTTGGCAATATAGATCTGTCCATTCAGGATATTTCACAGTTAACTTAATTTTTTTTGTTTTTCTAGGTTTGAAAAATGGCCATGCTTTAGTAACTAATCAGGCTAATGCTTTTCTTATGAAAATTTTATCATCATTAATTTTTTTTTTCATTTTGGGTTGAAAAAATGAGTCCAGATATAGAACAATGTACAGGATGTTCTAAAAAAGTACCTGTTAAACAGTGGACAGTCTAATAACTAATCTGCTGTGGTATTGACTCTCTAGCACATAGGTAGCCCTCCAAAAAATCATCCAGTTTGCTAAATTATGGAAATTCTGTGGAAGACGTTGACCTGGATTTTGAGCCTCATCATGGCTTCATCGGAATTTCATAGTGACCACAGGCTCTCATACAGTTCACAAGGTAGGAGCCTTGCTTTTGAAACTGACAAAAAATACTGCTATTAATCTAGCAAGAAAAGATTCTGCGTATTTAATTTAGATAACCATTTTCTTTGGGATATGTAGTGATAGGAGCTGTATCAGTTCAGTGCTCATTTCATAAACGTCAAGGATTCTAAAAGTCTGTTTAACTTGTTTTACTAATATTTAATATTCAGTGGATTTTAGAGTTTACAGGTCTTTCAGAAGATGAGAGACCCAGGCCTCTTCTTCGGAATTCTAAACTTTAGTAGGCTTATTCATTGTTGGGGTTTACAGGTAATGTTATGTTCAAGAGGAATTCAAAGATTTCTATTATGAAAGACCAAGAAATCAGAAAAATTCTGATATAAGATTTTTCTAATATGGACCCGTAGTGAAAAAATAAGTTCCCTAACTTAAGAATTCTGATACTTAAGAATTCTAGTCTTTAGACTAGAAACTGACTCAAAATGGAAGAGTTGTAAGAAGTTCAGCTTTTCAAATTCTAACTCATAGATCCCTATTATTTTCATTCATAGAATTGAACTTTGTATCATAGAAAATATCTTAATAGAAAGTTACCAGGAGTGAACGTCATTTTGTTTTCCAATCCTCATAGAATTTTTGAAAGCGTGCCTTTTGGATTTTCCTCCCATGAATGTACAGTAACAGATCTTTCTGGGGTGCTGATGAACCAGATTTTCAAGGCTACTGTAGACTGATATCTAGAAATCCATTTGTACAAAATGTGGCTCTCAAAGTAGATCAACAAAGCCTTAGCATTTGGTATGAACTCTTATTCATGAGCAGTAAAATACATACTGTCATTCAAATTATTCCCATTTGGTCCTGGTTTCAGAGGAATTTATATTTGTGGGTGAACTCCATGTATGGTGAGTGAGGCATCAGGCAGACACTTGGTTTTCCTTAGTATTTTAGTGAACCTTGCTAAAAGGAAGATGTGGTTAAGAAGGTAGATTGATAATATTTAGTACACCCAAATAAGGAAAATGTATAGTCCTATGATTTTTTGTCCTTCTGATGATTTTTAACATCTTTATTGAGATACAATAGATATACCACATAATTTACCCGTTTAAAGTATACAATTCAGACGGTTTATAGTATATTCAGAGTTGAACAACCTTGACCACAATCAATTTCAGAACATTTTCATCATCCTAAAGAGAAACCCTGTACCCGTTAATAGTCACTCACAAATCCCCTCTAGACCATACTGCATCCCTAGCCCTAGGCAATCTCTACTTCTGTCTCTAGCGATTTGCTTATTCTGGATATTTCTATAGAAATGGAATCATATAATATATGGTCTTTTGTGCTGTTTTCTTTTACTTAGCATGTTTTTATAATGTTAGATAATGAACTTTGATTATGAAGGCTCATTCATGTCATAGCATGGTTCAGTACTATTTTCCTTTTTATTGCAGAATTATGTGAATATACCACATTTTACTCATTTATTCATCACTTGATGGACATTTCGGTTACTTCTTCCATTGGCTGTTATGGATAATGCTGCTATGAGCATTCATGTACTAGGTTTTCTGTGGATATGTGTTTTCATTTTCTTGGGTGTATACCTAGCAGTACAGTTGTTGGGTCAGAAGGTAGTTGTGTGTTTAATCTTTGCAGGAATTGCCAGACTGTTTCACAAAGTGGCTAACTGATAATTTATTTAAAAAATGTTCTTCAAGGCTGTAGAGATTCTATATAAACTCTTTCGGATAACTTTCACATTTTTAACTGAGCTAAATTCTATACCCTTTTACATATGTGTGTTTTTTGCTGTTTTAAATTTCAATATAAGATATTCATATTTCCTATACAATTTTGCCCTTTGATTTCATGTTTTTGAAATTAAATTTAAAACAGAAAAATAGTCTTTTACTTTTAAAATAATATTAAAATAATGTTATTTTGAAGAATGAAATAATTGAAACTTTAATTCATCTTTAGATTTTACACTTTTACTCTTTCATTTTTGTTTACTATAACATTTTTTGTCCCTAACTCACATATAATGGTGCATAGTTTTAACCAATGTATTTGTTGTTTATGCTGCTACTTTGCTGTTCTGTTAAACTTTCTTTTTTTCCATGTGTTTTTTTTTTTTCTGGATTCTCTGCCTTATGATTACAAAGAGGAATTCCTGACTCATCTAGAACACTACCAGCTAACTATCCCAATAAGGGTTGACCAAAATGGAGATTTCCTCAGCTTTACTGTGAAAAATGATAAACACAACAGAAGAAGACGGAGTATGGACCCCATCGATCCACAGCAGGCCGCATCTAAGTTATTTTTTAAACTTTCAGCCTATGGCAAGCACTTTCACCTAAACTTGACTCTCAATACAGATTTTGTGTCCAAACATTTCACCGTAGAATACTGGGGGAAGGATGGACCCCAGTGGAGACATGATTTTTTAGACAATTGCCACTACACAGGATACTTGCAAGACCAACATAGTACAACTAAGGTGGCTTTAAGCAACTGCATTGGGTTGGTAAGTAGATGTGATCGTTTTAAATTTCTTATGGGGAAAAAATTTGCAATGTAAATGTCTTCCCTCAGATTAAAAAATACATGTATGTACTCATGGGTGGTTTAAGTAGGGAAGGCAACAGTCTAAATATTTTTGTTATTTCTGCTGCTTTTGATAGTCTTTTTGATGTTTTTGCCTTGATTTTCCAAAATAAGAACTATATTTTAAAACCTATATTATCAGTAGAAGAATGAATGAAACCTCAGGTTTAATTTTAGGTTTAAGTTTTTCTGTCCAAGTAAGCTATCTTTTATGCATAAACAAAACTCACTCATTGGTAAGAGTTTAAGATTATGTGTATATGTATGAGTGCGTATTATTTCAGGAAACCATGACACTGATTGTTCCTTTAGGTTTCTTTCTATAATATCTTTCTCTTGCAGGCAACATAGCATAATTACGTATGACCTACTTGTGGTTATAAATTCTTAAAGCAAAATCTTTTATACCAGTATCTCTTTATGAAATAATATTTTCCTGCATTTATCTAAAGATTGATTAAATATCTTATTTTATTTAGAAGGTGGATTTCATTAGTGTAGGGGTGATCCTGGGCATTTGAGTCCATTCTAGTCTAATAGTGAATACACAGATCAAGGTTGCAGAACAAAGTATATTCCCATACTTCTTCTATAGCTTTTATCCTATTCAGAGTCATGTAGATGTTCCATTAAGCTCTGTCTGGCCCTTGCTGGCATGGCTCGGTTGGAGCGTTGTCCCAAACACAAAAAGTTTGGCAGTTTGATTCGTAATCAGGGCACACACCTAGGTTGCAGGTTAAATCCTTGGTTGGAGTGTGATGTTTCTCTCTCACACTGATGTTTTTCTCTCTCTTTTTCTTCCTCTCCGTCTCTCTCTCAAATCAATAGACATATTTAAAAAAAATTATAAAAAGCTCTATCTGTGTAAAAGAGCTTAAACATTTTGATGCTCGAGTCATATTTTCAATAACTATTTTTTCCGTATTCTATCACACTCACATCCTTATTCCTACTTCAATATAAAAAATACATAATTAGAGTGGGATTTAAATAAGTCCTAACTTTGAAAAGAGTTTCAAGAACTTCACAGTTTAGGAAAATTTTCACTATAGGTATGTACAAGAATTTGCTCAGCTTGTCCATTTTTTAATACTGTAAATGGGTCAAAATGATTGTTTAGATTTTAAGATTTGGGTTTAATTCTTATAAATAGACACATTGAGTACATTTATCACTAGTTTCTTTCTCTGTAAGGAATGTTAGGCTATATGTATGAAAGATCTGTCTTTTTAAATAAAAATAAAGTATTCAAATAAATGTGTTTTAAAACCTTTCATGTGTTAAAATGAAGTTGCTGTTAAATATAATAGAAAAATATTGTTTCTAATCATTGATCAAGCCCTTTAAGTTTGACATCAACATTAATTATGCCATTTATAGTTTTTAAAAATATATATATTTTTTATTTATTTTTAGACAGGGGAAGGGAGGAAGAAAGAGAGGGAGAGAAACTTCAATGTGTGATTGTCTCTCACATACCCCCTACCGGGGACCTGGCCTGCAACCCAGGCATGTGCCTTGACTGGGAATCGAACCAGAGACCCTTTGGTTCGCAGGCTGGCACTCAATCCACTGAGCCACACCAGCCAGGGCCATTTATAGTTTTTTAAAACTTTTAAATAAAGATTTTATTTATTTATTTTTAGAGAGAAGGAAAGGGGATATACCATAAGTTCAGCAGGATATGTTAAATTTGAGAATGGTATATGGGATGTTGGAAGAGATGTGAATTATGAAGTTAAAAATTTGGGAGTCATCAATACATGGCTGACAGAGTCAGGAGATTATATGGAATTGCTTCATGGGGAGATAGGTAGAATAAAGAAGAGGTCGAGGGCCGAACCTTTGGACACTCCAAGGGGTTAAGGAGGTCAGAAAGATATGGAGGAGAGCAGCAAAGAACAGTGGAGTAAGAAAACCAGGCAAACTCCTGAAAGCCAAGTAAAAAAGTATTTCGAGAGCAAAATGCTGCTGAGTCCAAATAAGAGTAGGCTGAAAATAATCATTGAATTTATCAGTGAAGAGGTTATTGGTGACTTTGACAAAAGCATTTTTAGTGGAGTCATGGTGACATTTGAAGAAGAGGCAAAGATCTGATTGGCAAACATTTAGGAAGGAATACGGGAAGAGAAAAGACTACATAGATAGTGACATAAGAATTTTGGAAAAGCAAGAAATGATCAGTTGCTGCAGGCAGAAGTACAGGTGAGAGATTTTGTTTTGCTTGATAGGAATGATTATATATAGAGAAGGGAAATTTCTGGAGTGACTTTCTTTATAGGTAGAGAAGGGATGGATCATCTGCATAAACAGAATACTTGTCCTTAGCTAGGGGAATAGACAGCTCACCTATAACAACAAGATATAGAATAGATGAAAAGGACTTGAGATTCAGGCAGGTGGGATATTTGTGGTTGTAGGAGTCTGTAGGAGGTTGTGCCATCTTATTTATTGGAAGAGAAGATAGGAAAATGAGGTGTTAGGAGATTATGAAGAGAGGAGAAAGTATGAAATAAATATGTAGGTGATCAGGATACTGAATAAGCCAGAGAAACACAGTATAATTGCCTCGAAGCATTAAGGACTCAGCTGAGATTATGATAATGAAGTTAAGTGAGAGTAGTGGGCATCTGGGTGTGTTTACCTCTGGCTAAATGAAGCTGCAAGGGTGTAGGCCCGGAGTAGCAAAATTCAATTTAATCAGGTGTAGTTTAGCCAGATAAATTTCATGAAGGGAGAAAAGGGCAAGGGGATTGTAGGTGGAATGGAAGCTGGGTTGGGAGGAAGGAGAGGACGTGAATTAGGTGGACAATGAAAGGATCAGTGGGTCCTGTTGGGCATAAAAGGACTGTACTTGAAGTTGAGATATCAGAGAGACAGCGCTGGAAAGAGAGAAGAATGGAGCACTTGAATTTGAGACTATGGCAAGATTGTAAATATTGATAATGCTGAAGTCTAGGCTTTGACTGTGCGTATGAATATCTAAGGCAAGGTGAAGGACAAGGTATTTGAGAGAGAGGGGGTCAAGGAATTGAGAAGGCAGGTATTGGAGACACCAGCACTGTCAGTAGTTCTCATCCTGGGGTCCTTGGGTAGAATTCAGGGGGGTTGTGAACTGGAATGGGGGGAAATACATCTTTATTGTTATTAATTCTTAGCTGAATCTAAAATTTCCTTTTATTATATGTGTAGCTAACAAACCACAAAAGTAATAACAGTTCCTGTGACTTTGTCCCCAGTAGAAATTATAGATATTTTCATATCATTTTTCAGTTTTTATGGGTTCTTCAAAATATTAATGGTAATCACTATTGTGAAATTATGTTAATTATTAGGTTCATTGTAGATCTTATTTAAAGTGTTATAAAAGTCATATGTATTACATTTAAAAAATATTTTGATACCTATATTTCACTGCAGTTGGTTTTATTTATAATCCTTTTTTTTTCTGGTAAAATATTCTGAAAAATGATTCCTAGGTTTCATCCCTAGGTTCCCAAGGAATTCAGGGCACTTGCTCACATACATACCCACAACTTTTGAGAACCAATGATGTAAGAAGATATTGGAATTAATAATTATTTCAGGATTGGTATTGCAAAGAGTGACAGTGACCCAGAAGCTAAAGTGTTTCAGGAAAGAGGAAAGCAGCTCTGAGTCGGTAGATAACTGCAGTTAAAAGAGGGAGAAGGTGATGGCTTGAGATTCAAAGCTGGTGGGGTTTGTTTGTTTGGGTGGTTTTGGAGAAGGGGCAGAGGGAGGATTGATTGGAACTGGCACTGAGTCACAAGGACATATACCCTCCTTGCAAGTCAAATCGGAGGCCTGTAAAAGAGAAAGCACCCACCATTCCAGAGGATTACAGGGAAGAGTGTCACTGAGGGAAATTCAAGTTTTTGTGGGAGCCAGACGAAGTGAACATTCACAGGTGAGGCTGAGAGTATAGGCAGTTTTGTTGACAACTGACCTTGAGTTTGAGATGTCGTGGTAGAAGTGTTTTTAATGGTGAAAGAGGGCCATAGCAGATGGGATCAGAAAACATGTGTGTGTAATCATATGGGGAAGAGAATCCAGGGCAAGGGTCTTGGTCTTCTTGAAAGGACTGGTATGGCAGGGAAAGGGGGCGCGACGGGATTAATCCTGGTGGTCCTGAGGCAGACAGTGTGGGGGTGAGGGGCGACCTGAGGGAAGTGAGAGCAGGGCTCTCGCTAGGCATGCACAGATTTTTGGCAGTCCCACTTAACTCAGCTCTTCTGTCCTCTGGCCCCAGCCCCTTTCTGATTTCATAATTGCTTCCCCTTCCCTCCCTGTAGCCACAGTAGTTTCTTGCTGTTTCTCAAATACTGCACACATGTTCCTACCCTATTGCCATGCAAAGGCAATGCCATTCACACTGGTCTGCTTTTTCCCAAGATGCCTGTTTGGCTCGCTCCTTTCTATAGTCTCAGTTTCAAGCACTCCATTCTTCTCTCTTTCCAGCAGTGTCTTTCTAGTGTCTCAATTCCAAGTACAATCCTTTGATGCCCGGCAGGACCCACTGATCCTTTCACTGTCCACCCAATTTACATCCTCTCCTTCCTCCCAACACAGCTTCCATTCCACCTGCAATCCCCTTGCCCTTTTCTCCCTTCATGGAATTTATTTGGCTAAACTAAAATCCTGATCACTTTGCTTACATTTCTGTTCAAATGTCACCTTATTAGGCAGGATGTCTCTGATCATCCTAAAGAGTTTGTAGAATTCCCTTACCTGTAATTACTCTCTATTCTTTTATACTGTTTTATTTTTCGTCTTAACATTTATCACTACCTGATTGGTCATTTATTTATCTATTGAATGAATTGCTTTTTTCTAGCTCCTCCCACCAGAACGTAAGCTCCATGACAGAGCCGGAACTTTGTTTCGTTGGTTTTTGTACCCTTACCCTCTAGAACGGTACCTGCCATGTGATAGGCATTCAAAGCCTAGTTGGGGGTGAATGAATAAAGTCAGAAACGTCCCTCAGAGGATAAGGGAGCTACAGTATAGTAGCTCAGAGTCCAGGCTCCAAAGTTAGTCAATGCGTCTGTTACTCAGCTTCGCTCAATCTTGGTTTCTCATCAGCTCAGAAGAGCTGATAGGGGTACTTACTTCAAAGAGCTATAGAGATTACATGCGATAATGTGTGTGAACATTTTACAGAGTACCTAACACATAAAATCCAGAGTCTTTCCATTCTCAAAATTAGAGTCTGTGTTTAGTTACAAGGCTTGTGACTCTATTTTCCCCAGCAGCCAAGTTCCATGTCTCGAGTGACTTGCCCATGGTCCAGCATGACAGGACTTCGGTGCTCTTCCCTCCTCTCTTGCCAACACTCCTTACGCATACCCTCTTCCCTGCAGGAACCGAGTTCAGTTTACTATCACATTGTAGCCTTCCCAGTAAAGTCGTTTGTGCTCAGCTGTTAAAGGTTTTAATGACAGATTATGATGTTCTTCTCAGTATTTGCCTTTAATTTAGAGACTAATATCTTAAGAGTAAAGCAAACAATGGTGGAAATAATACAAAATGACTAATGGCTTTTTTTTGCATTCCTTAGTTCATTTCATATAGGTGGCTGCCAGCTTCATCTGTGAGTTAGAGCAGTTCTGATTGTGTCTTATCTTTCTTTCCAAGCATATGATCCACAACATCTATTTCCCTAAACAGAATCACAGAGGTTTAGATTCAAAGGGACCTTAGAGATTATCTGGACCAGAGGCTTTCAGCTTTTTTCTTTTTAAAGTAGCAAAACCCTTTTCTCAAATGAAATGTTATGTGGAAACTTAATATACAGATTAATAAAGGCACAGCTGATTCCTAAACCCAGGAATCCAAGCCATGTAGATCTCTCTTTGTTGTCTAGGGCAATCCCCTGAGGGCACTTCCATGGAACCCTTAGGGCTCCCCAGAGTGCTGTTTTCAAACCACTAATTTATACCAACCCTTTCATTTTTCCAGCTGAGGAAATAGACCGGGAGAGTTTGTGTTTTATCCAGTGCTCCAGGGTGAATTAGTAGTATTAGGAGTGGTTCTCACATGTGCCACACTTAGGAAAATATGAGTAGACAAGAATGGATGTTCTTATTTCTGATGCAGATAACTTTTACTATTTCATTTCTTTCTTTTTTAAAGCATTTATTTACCTATTTTTAGAGAGGGGGAAGGGAGGGAGAAAGAGAGAGAGAGAAGGGAACATCGATGTGTGAGAGAAACATCATTGATCGGTTGCCTCTGCACACCCCCAACCAGGGACCTGACCCACAACCCAGACGTGTGCCCTGACTGGAATCGAACCGGTGACCTTTCGCTCTGTGGAGTGACATCCAACCCACTGAGCCATGCCAGTCAGGGCATATCTCATTTCTTTTACTCAGCATGGTGTACATAGTACATACAGGACAGTTTCAATGGCTGTAACTGATACAAAGAAATATAAAACTGAACCCTTTGCCTTAAGAAAGCAACAAGTATACTTGGGAATAAAAAACATGCAGTGGAGAAGTTATACAAAATTTAAATATAGCTTCAAGAGTTGGGATGTTGCAAAGCAGCGTGGAATTAATTAAAATAAATTAATTAAAAAGAAATAATAAGCTCTGTTGGAGCTTGGGGCGGGTGAAGCTACTCCAGTTGGGCTAGAGAAAGATTTAAAGAGGAAATATGATTGAGCTGAGTAGGCCCTGGCTAAATAAATAGGTGTAAGTCAGTTGGTACTGTGAATAAGAGCAGAGTTTTGTGTGAATTCCAGCTCCTTCACCTACTTTTCTATAGTATTGAGCAAGTTTTTAACCTCTGAGCATGTTACTTCATCGGCAAGAATAGGGATATATGGCAGGTATATTAATTAAGGACATATTTTTTTAAAAGATTTTATTTATTTATTTTTAGACAGAGGGAAAGGGAGGGAGAAAGAGGGAGAGAAACATCAATATGTGGTTGCCTCTTGTGCGCCCCCCACTGGGGAGTTGGCCCGCAACCCAGGCGTGATCCCTGACTGGGAATGGAACCAGCGACCATTTGGTTCGCAGGTCGGCACTTAATCCACTGAGCCACACCAGCCGGGGATAATTAAAGACATATTAATTGGTGTAACATAAACCTTAAAATGTCAGTTATCACAATCAAAGTTTATTTCTCCTTTATATTAGTAACTATGTTGAATAGCTTTCCTTGAGGTCATTCAGGGACCTAGATTCCTTTGCTTTGGGTTTCCACCTTTCTTAGCTGTTTTTTCAGAGAGAGTGGAGAATTCTGCTGGGAGGTTTTCAGGGTCTGGACCTGATGGTGATAGATAACACTATCCATTTCCTATTGGCTGAAACTCAATTACAAAGCCCAGCCTAAACACAGAGGGAGCAGTTAAATGTGCACAATGTGGAAAGGAAATAAGTCTTAGTGCACAGCCACAGGAGTGTCCAACCTGCGGCCCACAGGCCGCATGCAGCCCAGGATGGCTGCGAATGCGGCCACCACACAATCGTGCATTCACTTAAAACATGATGAGATTTTTCTGTGATTATGTGTCGTGATGCATTTAATGCGTGGCCTAAGACAACTCCTCTTCTTCCAGTGTAGCGCAGAGACGCCAGAAGGCCGGACACGCTGATGCAGGTTTCTGCCTCCTCAGAGAGCTGTTAGGAAGATTAGCAGGAATGATGTCCCTGTCGTGCCTGGTACTGGGCACAGCATGTTGAGGTGTTTAAACATCCTTTTCAAAGAAAAGGAAAATTTATGTAGTGTTTTGCTGAGAACAGACAGTTTAATACATTTTTTATTGACGTGTTTTAACCTGTTTGGAGAGGTATCGATTTATTTTTGCCTTTTGATAATGATAATATTCAAATGATTCTTCTCAGCCAATTCTTTGTTTCTTTTTCTTTTAGCATGGTGTTATTGCTACAGAGGATGAAGAATATTTTATTGAACCATTAAAGAATACCACAGAGGATTCAAAACATTTTAGTTATGAAAATGGCCATCCCCATGTTATTTACAAAAAGTCAACCCTTCAGCAGCGGCATCTGTACGATCACTCTCATTGTGGGGTGTCGGGTGAGTGAGCATGCAGTGTTCAGAAAGCGTATTTTATGTATTGCCACTGTCGTTCCTCTGGCACATGTGGTAGAGTTGATCATAAAAGTAAATAAGAATTTGAGTAATCGAAATGATAATGTCCAGAGTCTTCTTCAAAAATGTCCCTTATAAGCCCTGGCTGGTGTAGCTCAGTGGATTGAGCGTGGGCTGGGAACCAGAGGGTCCCGGTTCGATTCCCAGTCGGGGCACATGCCTGGGTTGCAGGCCAGGTCCCCAGTGAGGGCCATGTGAGAGGCAACCATACATTGCCGTTTCTCTCCCTCCCTTCTCTCTCTGAAAATAAATAAATAAAATCTTAAAAAAAAATGTCCCTTATAGTTTTAAGTTAGTTTTGGAAGTCTGAAATAGGTCTGTATAAAATGTGATTTTTTTTTTCTTTGAAGGGGAAAGAAACCTCCCCTATTTTATCCAGGTAACAGTCATAGCTCTCACTCACAGGTGTTCTTCCGTAGTACTCGGCGCTGTTTGCTTAACCTGGTGTTTTCACGCTAGTGACAGGGATCCTGACACTTGAATAAGACTTGAAGAGTTTTAAGGTAGTATTCGAAGATAGTGGTAGTTAGGGTACCATAGAAATGCATAAAAGGGGCAATGAGCCTAAACTTAGTGCCAAAGAAGGCTTCATGGAGGAAGTGACTTCTACGCTGAGGCTTAAAGGATAAGAGAGCACAGCTGGGCAAAGGTCGAGGGAGCAGGGGAAACAGCATTTACAAAGGTTCTCAACCTAAAGAGAGAATGTCATGTTCCAGGAACTGATAGTTCATATAACTGAACATTAGAATGTGGGTTGGAGAAGTAGGGGTGAGATTCAGAGTGGCTGTGGGAGATGAAACAGGGGGATAAGAAGGGGCCAAATCACAAAGGCCTTGCAAACCACATTAAGGAGCTTGTTTATCCTATGTGTGCTGGAAACCCACTGAAAGGTTTCAAGCAGTAGGAATTGCATGATCAGATTGGGGTTTTAGAAAGATTACTTGGGCAGCCATCTGGAAACTGAATTAAGGAAGAGCAAGACTAGAGGTAGGGAATTATGAGGCCATCCAGTCTAAAGATCAGAAAACTTAGGGAAATGGAGGACATGGCATAGCATAGTAGAAAGAATGTGGGCTCTGGTGTAGCTTTGGAAAAATTACCCAAGCTCTCTGGGTGCTCCTCTCAGCACACATTAGTTACTCAGTTACATTGTAGCTGTTATTATTGGGATTAATTTTTCTAGCATTTAAAGAGCTATTATATATAATATGTATGTATATATAAAATAATTTTAAAGATTAGATTTGTTCTATGTAGGTATAGTAGCTGAAATTAGGGGCAGAGTATTTCAGAGGCAGATTTTACTTTAATACAAAGAAGAATTCACCAATGAGTAAATTTCGGGAACGATGGGCTGGGTGCTACAGGTAGATTGTAAAAAATGGAGTGGATTGCCTTGAGATTAGTGAATGCATTGCCCTTTTGTTTCTTCTCAGTGTTCTGCATGGGCTCCTTACCTTCCACTTCAAGCATAAGTGTTCTTTAAAGTTCTTTTCTCCACTGACTGTTCCTTTTCTGCACTTTTTCTTCTTGAGTCATCTCTGAGGCTTTTACCTATGGGCGGTCCTTCTTGGTCAAGAATAGTTGGTACTAGAAAAAGTCCACTTACAGTGAATCCACTTAGGACATGAAATAAAATTTCATAATAAATAATAATGATAATAAAGGTATTTGTACTGAGTAATGAATCTAAACATTGTGGAAGTAGTTTTTTTTATCTCGCATTTAATAAAAGTTTTGCTATAAGTACAACTACATACAAATTCTTTTAAAATGAAGATTTAAATATTTAGTTGTTTATTGTGATATGTTTTTTTTAAAAATATTCACACTATCCTCTTTTGAAGTGCCTATCTCATTAACTGGCCTCGCTCAGGCAGATTCTTATTTTTCAACGGTGTAGGCATGAGTCAAACAGTTCTCCAATTCTGCTCTTACTGCCATTATGCAGTTCTGCCCTTTTGGGAGAACATTTTCTTCTACAATCCCTCCCTCTGGAAAACTGAGACTATTTCCTAAATGGGCCTTGCTGTTACTCTGTTCCATTCACTAGCCATTTCTACCGCCCTGGCACCAGATGGTTTGGTTCAGACACTCGTTATCTCTTGCCTAGACCACTGTCAGGACTTCCTAACTGCTCTTCCGGTCTCCAGCTTTGTCTCGCTGCCTTTAGTCAAGTCTGCCTCCTAGGTCTGGCTGTGTCATACACCTTCCAATACTTCACTGGCTTCCCAGGGATGGGAATATAATTGTACTTCCCTAAGTTCTGTGGGAATGTCGCTAGGTATTATTGGGAAAAAAGCGTTTTGTGTTAAATAAGTTTGGGAAGCACCTGGTTAAGAACTACTGATCTTAATGGTGATACAATTTCAACAGATTAGTTCAAGTGAGATGTGAATTTATGGGCATACGTTGCCCGTTAACCTGCTATTGGAATCAAGTTTCTATCAAAATATAAGATAAAAAACCCTTTTGACAGTGGATATATTGATCTCATATTTAGACACGAGTTTTCCTATTCTAATTAGGTTTAAGCTATCAATTTAAAAATTTTTATGAAAGTAATATCTGTTCCTCGTAGAAAATTTAGAAAATATAGGACAAAAATATTGCTTTTATACTACCACCCAAAGATAACTGAATGTTTTTATAGTCTATTGATATAGATATTATGTTACTATGCCTGCATTATCTACTTACATTTCTATTAAATACATATTAATTTAGCATGTATGTGCAAAGCTATTTTAGGTAATGGGAATACAGCAATAAATAAAGCAGGAAAAGCCCCTGCTTCCTTGAGGCTTGTATTCTAGTGTGGAGAGACAGTTACTAACTAAATAAGCAATCAAATAAACAAATGAATAAATACACGGCCAATTGTCAACAGTAATAGAAATGAAAAATTAAGAAGGTTAATGCATGGAAGTAAAGAACAAACTGACAGTGACCAGAGGGTCAGGGGGAGGGGCATCATGGGGGAAAGAAGGGAAGCATGTACAAAGGACCCCTGGACAAGGACAGTGAGGTGGGGATTGTCTTTGGGAGCGGAGGTTGGACCAGGCAGGGGAGAGCAACAGGGAAGGGACAACTGTAAGTGAACAACAATAAAAAAAACAATTAAAAGAAAAGAAGGTTAATTAGATAATCTTGAATGTCTGTTTACATTTAAAAATATATTTAAATTGATCAAATACTTAAAACTTTATTTGAAATGGCAAAGAGATTCGTGTATTTGGTTTTGAGGAAAAGTTTTCTTATTGTATATGTTTATGGAGGAATATTTTCCTTAACATTCTACACCCTATCCAAAATTAATCTGAACAAAGCATAAATGATTAATATCAATTGAAGAAACACTAGTCTTTATTTTAAAACAAAACAAGTTGTGTAATTTTTTTAAAGATTTTATTTATTTACTTTTTAGAGAGAGGAGAAGGGAGAGAGAAAGAGAGGGAGAGAAACAGCAATGTGCACGAGATACATCTATTGGTTGCCTCTCGCACGCCCCCAGCTGGGAAACCCGGGCCACAACCCAGGCGTGTGCTCTGACTGGGAATTGAATCTGTGACCTTTTGGTTTGCAGGCCAGAACTCAATTTACAGAGCCACACCAGCCAAGGCTAATTGTGTATTTTTAAGACTAAAATATATATTAGTTACAGATATTAAACTTAACATTAAGCAGCCCATTGACAATGATAAAATGTAGATAGTGTTTTGAAATAATCTAGTAATGCTGGATGACTTTAATTTTTAAAATAAAATTAAAGATGTTATCTCCTTCAATTTTATGCATATACTGTACTTTTGTGCGTTTATGTTGTATGTGTATCAGACTACAAATTTTCTAAGTATAAGAACTGTTTTCAGCCCTGGCTGGCATAGCTCAGTGGATTGAGCGCGGGCTGGGAACCAAAGGGTCCCGGTTCGATTCCCAGTCAGGGCACATGCCTGGGGTGCAGGCCAGGTCCCCAGTGAGGGCCGTGTGAGAGGCAACCATACATTGCTGTTTCTGTCCCTCTCTGTCTCCCTCCCTTCCCCTCTCTCTAAAAATAAATAAAATAAAAATAAAATATTAAAAAAAAGAACTGTTTTCATTTATGAATACCCATCAAAAAGACATTATATATGCATATGTCTGATGGAGTGATAGCTAAGCAAACTAACAATTAAAAAGCTAAAAAGTTTAAAATTATGAAAATGGTGATGTTAATAACAACAGTTACTTTATACTGAACACTGTCAAGTGAGATACACCATTGCTAAGTGTTTGTTTGGCCCAGTGATGTGTGTTCTTTTCACAACACGATAAGTAAAAATATTGAATAAGGAGAAATTGAATGAATCAGAGAAGTGAAAATGATCAAATTAAAGGGAAGTAAATCTTATATTTAGATATTTAAGCTGTCTAGTCAGAGGAATGGAAGACTAAGCGTCATTTGACTATATGAGTGGTTTTGCGATCACAGAAGAGTGAGCAGGAGAAATTGGAGTTCTATAACGCAGAAAGGATTTTGGCTGTTTCATAACAATATTACCTCTAATTCCATGGCTTAAGCAATACACCACTATTACATCACAGTTTCTGTGGTCCAGGAGTCCGTGCATGGATGGGTTATTTACTTAGCTTCAACGGGGGCTGGGTTTTCGTCTGGAATCTTGACTGGGGAAGATTTCTCTTCTTCCATTGTTCTTGGCAGGGTTCATTTCCTTGCTATTGTAGGACTGAAAGCTTTTGCTTTCTGACTAGTGGTCTGCCAGAGGCCACTGGCCGTTTCTTACCACGTATGATTCACCAACATGGTTGATTGCTTCCTTTAAGTCAGCAAGGGAAAGACTCTAATAAGAGAAATGCTACAATGTCATGTAACATAATTATGTACAGTACTCATATACATGTAATCATGTACATCTGATCATCTTTGCTGTATTTTATTGGATAGAAGCAAGTCCCAGGTCCCACCCATACTGAAGGGGGAAGGAGATACATGAAGGTGTGTACATTAGGAAGCAGAGATCCTGGGGACCACCTTAAGAGTTTGTCTGCCACGATTGGACATGGGGCAATACCTACAGGCTGTCTTCGGGATATACTACTGGAATAAGAAGCTGTATGCCTCTGCTTCTCTTAGCATTTAGGAATAAGACACTAACTTATATGAGTTTCAAAAGTATTTCACTGATACTTCTCATAATCATTATTCATCTTATTTCTACTTCTCCCAAAGTAATTCTTTAAAAGGACAGGCTAAAGAAGTTAGAAGAATAGAGAAAGTGCCACTTTCTGTCAAGTACATTAATTTAGTATTTCCTCACTACATTTTTCAATAAGTGGAGGCTCAAAAGATTTTCTGTTCAATGGAAGTAAACGTAAGTGAGGTATGCAGAGGATCTGTACCTGCTCACGTTGATAAGAGAAGAGAAGTATAAATGAGACAAGTATTCACAAATGCCACAGCACTAAATGGTTTCCTGTGTACTGAAGAACCAAATGTCTAGAAAACCAAGGATAAACCACAATCTACACTGAAATGTAGTTTAAACCGAATCATGTTGGAATGCCCCTTCCCTGTAGGATTTGGAAAAGGAATACTTTGGGTATTCAGCATAACTAGTTGTAGACAACAAAATTAAGTGAAAAAAATAATTCACAGCTTTTTAGAATTGAGATTTCTAGAGCAGTAGGATTGCTGTAATTAAGATAACTTAATAAGGCCTGACTGGTGTGGCTCAGTTGGTTGGGTGTCATCCTGCAAAACGAAAAGCTGTGGGTTCCGTCCCTGGTCAGGGCTCATTTAAAAGGCAACTGATCGATGTTTCTCTCCCTCTCTTTCTCCTTCACTCCCTACTTTCTAACAGTAAATATTTTTAATAAATATTTTGAAAAAGCATTTTCCTTTAAAAATAAACGCTCATCTTAGGAATAGATTTTTCCAACATTAATGTTGTTCTTCAGAACTGTCATAGGCTCTTTAGAAAGTTAATGCTTTTGTTGCTTTTCAAACAAATTTAAATCATATTTTAAAATGCCTATTCTAAATTAAGAAGTATTATAAAGTAATTACTGAAATAATATGGAATCATTATTTGAAAATCTTTTTTATTAAATCTTTCGATTCATTATGGTTTCATGAGCAGTTGAGTGTTTAATTTTTTCAGATAATGTAATTATTTTGAAAATTTTAAAGATTTTAATTTTCTCGCTACTGCATTTCCTCGTTTCCTCCCCTCAGGTTGCAAACTCTTAATATGTTAGAGAATTTATGAGACGCACGTCTCAATGAAAGACCTGGAAATAAATGTACGTAATGAAGCTATCTGAACTGGCTCCTTGTTTTTACTGCAGACCTCGCCAGCAGCGGCAAACCCTGGTGGCTGAATGACACCTCCGCTTTTCCTTCCGCGCTGCCCAGCAACGGCACACGCGGCCCGCGCAGGCAGAAGAGGTCCGTGAGCTCCGAGCGCTTCGTGGAGACCCTAGTGGTGGCCGACAAGATGATGGTGGGCTACCATGGCCGCAAGGACATTGAGCATTACATTTTGAGTGTGATGAATATTGTAAGTTTGATCCCTCTGTATAATATGTTATCAATAGTTTGTTGTGGTTTTTGATGAAGGTCGTGGGTTTTTATTGTGAAATAATGATTTTAAGAATTTATTCACCTATAATGAGGGAGACTTGATCTACTAATGTTTCAGTTCCACAGAAAATAAATTTAAAGTTGATTTTATTGTTTATTTTCAGCTAATAGGACTTTTTGAATAGGTCATGTGAAATCTTATTTAAGGAGTTTTCTTTTAACTTGAAACATCAACTCATCCTCTTAATTACTGTGTTGTAGTCCATCTTAGGAGAAAATATCTCTTGAGGTGGACTTGTATAAAAAACCTTTTACTGAGGCATCTTGAGAGCATTGTTCTAAGTGACATGGGATGAAAAACACATTTTTATATAAACAGTGATTAAATTAATAAAAAAATTACTTTACCACTCTATTAAAAAATCAGTCACCCTATGATTTTTGTCTGACTTTGTGTCTTTTCTTATTTTCTGGAGGTCAGGTTGCCAAACTTTACCGTGATTCCAGCCTAGGAAACGTTGTGAATATTATAGTGGCCCGCTTAATTGTTCTTACAGATGATCAGGTAAGAAAGAGTTACTTTATAAATCTAAAATCTTAAAAGATGGGCTATAGAATTATGCATTATATAATGATATAGTTTATCATTACTCCTCTTAGGAAGTTCTAGTTTGAGTATATTTTTCAGCACTAAGCATTTAATATTTTAAGCCACTTTTAAATAGCTTATGAGAATATACCTCTTATGGCACATTAAAGTTATATATGTACATTAGCTGTATGTTTCAGTAAAAAAGTGAGTATTTCCATGACAGACTTTCTAATAGTGGTTTTGGTTGATTTTGTATGCTGATAATCACATATATTCACGTTATCATTAAAGCTGGAACTGGAAAGAATGTTCGTTCAATAATACACTAAGTTAGCTCTAGGTCAGATATTACAGAGATAAAAATTGGCAAGAGATTATTCCTAGAAATCACTGCTTCTAATTATAGTGCCACTTTAGGCTTCAGAAGTTTTAACAACTGACCTTAGTAATTTGTTTGGAACATTTCTGGTATGCATGTTGTATTGCAGCCAAACTTGGAGATAAACCACCATGCAGACAAGTCCCTCGATAGCTTCTGTAAATGGCAGAAATCCATTCTCTCCCAGCAAAGTAATGGAAACATCATTCCAGAAAATGGGATTGCCCACCACGATAATGCGGTCCTTATTACTAGGTATGGCTTGTTGCAAGTATTTTACCTTTGATTGTTGTGCTTGATATTGTAACTATATTTGGTTCTATCAAATGCCTCATTTAGATAATGAGTATAGAGAAAGCAAAATGGTAATTTATTATACATCCCTGAGAAAGAATATATTACATTATTATTGTGTTTGCATCAAATGAATCAAGTGAATGAGAGAGAAGATTTAATTGAAGTAGAAATTTAATAAATAGCTTACCTTCTACTAAGGTCTGTTCATAAGGTTTAATTGGAAGCACATATATGTTTTGTAAATTAAACAAAATACATGTTAATACAAGATTTTAAAATGTATGAGAAAATATATTTTAAAAATAAAAATGTCATCACTCTTGGTTATACAATATATTAATTATTCCTACCTCCAAATGTTAAAAAGGAGACCGTCTATAGTTACACAGTTTACTTAGATGAATGTTTAATTAAGAATATTTTAATTGAGAGGTATAAAGAAACAGCTTCATTATATTACATGTTGAACATTTTGTGTCTCAGGCAAATATTATTTGTTGAGAACCCAATGAATGCATGTATTTCTTTCAAGTTTTACAAAACTGTATTCAGATCCATTTTATTCCTTACTCTGCAACAAGTCTGTGAAGTACATCTTGTTATGATTTTTCCCATGTAAGAAATGAGGAAACTAGTTCAAAATACTGAAGTTGCTCAAGATGACTTAGCTAATAAGTGAAAAAACAAGACTCAAATTCTGGTTTTTCTCTATATTATATATACTGTCTTTGTTTTTTATGCTCTAGTTATGATTGGTTAGAAGTATGCTTAAATCATTTTAAGGTATGTTTATCTTTTGATCCCTTATTAGCATTTAAAAAATGAAAATAAGTAATAACTACAATAAGCAGAATGGAAATATTGTTCTATCTTGGCTAAATGGAATAGGCTTTGTTGTCTTGATTCTTTCTTTTAATTTGCAAGGCAGCATTTAACATACACTTCATCTATGGTGTGCTCATGACTCAACATTAAACTCTTTGGAGGGAGTATGAAGTATATGGGATTAGAATTTTGAGACTCAGAATCTTGAGTGAGTTAAGCTTTAAAAAAATAATTTCTCTTAACAGAGTTGTAGAGTTAAAGTTTCTGAGTTTATTTATTTATTTTTTTATAGTTAGACTTACTTTAATTGCCTTCATCTACCTGACATCATAAACTAGGAAATTTTGTTTATGACATGCTTGCTGAATAGAAACAAAATTGTAGAATTCTATATTCATACGTGTTGACATGTCAGTCTGATAAATTCTGCAATTCCTCAGAGTCTCGTGGTCTGGAATGATTCCCAAAGACATTTGAGGAGTTAAAAATACACTAGAAATTGTGCAAATATAGAAACCTTCGTGTCAAAAATGTATATGGATATCATTAGCGTCAATGAAATTACTAAAGGAAAAAGTCTATTATATATGGTTAACAAAATGAGCACAGATATTTACATTGGCTTCTGTATTTATATTTATAAAGCCCTACCACCCCCGAAAGGTTAATACCCAGTGGGCTTTTGATGCTTCACGTTTTTATTATTGTATCTGCATTGGGTTTTTAACTGTTGCATCAAATGACAGAAGTTATACCAAGAGTGCACATTTATAAGTATTCGAGTAGTGACATCCATCGGGGCAGTTAGCCACTCCTCCTTTGCACTGGTACAGTTGGGTGTCTGACTGGTTACTCTGAATTGGCCCAGAGAGTTTTTGATCTTCGGCAGAGCTCTTTGCTTCAGTAGGAACTTTTAGTGCTTTTTTGATGTCTGAGATTTGAACATAAAATTCTCTTTGTAAACTTGTCTCCTAATTGTCAGATTAGCACTAGAAATGATCTCAGGATTTAATAAAAGAGTACCTTTTTTTTTTTAATTAATCATTTATTTATTTATTTATTTACTTTTATAGAGAGGAGAAGGAAGGGAGACAGAGCGGGATAGAAACATCGCTATGTGAGATTGCCTCTCACACACCCCACACTGGGGCCCTGGCCTGCAACCCAGGCATGTGCCCCGACTGGGAACTGAACCAGTGACCTCTGGGTTCCCAGGCTGGTGCTCAATCCAATGAGCCACACTGGCCAGGGCAAGGCAGTACTTTAAAGAGTTCATATCTCATATCATTTTATGTTGGTTAATGGAGATTAAAAAAATGCTTCTTTGGGGCAGTGTAGAATGCCTTTTTGAATTGTTTTTGAAGTCTCAAAGTAAATGTTAGCTTATTTAAAAGTCTACAAATAATTTTGAATTATTAGGGCCACAGAGTGACTCATCCAAAGTAGATAGTTATCATCTCTAATATTTAGGGGTTTTTTGTTGTAAGGGGGGAGTTTACCAGTGCTTGACTCTCCCTTATAAATTTTTGATTTGTAAAATAGAATATATGTTTAAATCATACTGCTACTCTTAGTAAAAATAATTGAGAATTCCACAGATGATTTTATATTAATGTTGAAAATTGTTTCATGTAACTCACTTATGAACATATTCAGAGTTCTGACTCCGCTGTTTAGAGGTAAGACTGTGATTTATGTTTGCTCGAAATGCCAGCTCACTAGATGGATGTGTAATGTGTTTATCGAGAATTCCAGAGAAAAACTGATGGATATGTTTGTCTCCACTAGGCCTGATTTTGTCCTAGGGATTTAAACGTTTTAAGCAGAAAACCATTTGGAACTGTAGTTATTTAGGTAATAACAGTTACTTTTGGAAAAGAAGTGTAAAAGCTCAAAATGTTATCTCCTCTTAGCAAATGACATTTCATTGTTTTATTGTATCGATACAAATGTAAAACAAACTGTGCTCTGCAGGATCATGTGACCACACAGAGAGAAAATAAAGTAAAAAAAATTTGGTGCTTTATATGATACCAAAAATATTGAATTGACACCGAAGAGCATATTTAAACTTTATATATATATATATATATATATATATACTTTAAATTATATATACATTTATGTTTATTTTATACATAAGTAGATATAAAATATAGTGTTATACAAGCTAATTTTATCTAATTATTATTATTTTTAATGATTTTACTTATTTATTTTTAGACAGAAGGGAAGGGAGGGAGAAAGAGAGGGAGAGAAACATTAATTGCTTCTCACGTGGCCCCCACTGGGGACCTGGCCTGCAACCCAGGCATGTGCCCCGACTGGGAATCAAACCAGCGGCCCTTTGATTCGCAGCCTGTGCTCAATCCACTGAGCCACACCAGCCAGGGCTTTATCTAATTATTTTTAAATAATTGAAGTATAATTGGCAAAGTTGTATATACATAAAGTATACAACATGATAATTTGATATACATGGTGAGCTGATTACCATAATCAAGTTAATTAACACATCCATCACCTCATAGTTACCTTGTTTTTATTTTTGAGGGGTATATGAGAATGCTTACCATCTGTTTTAGCAAAGTTCAAGTATACATACAGAATTATTAGTTATAGTCACTATAGTCATGCTGTACATTAGATTCTCAGAATTTATTCATCCTATGACTAAAAGTTTGTGCCCTTTGACTAATACTTCCCCATGTCCCCTATCCCTCAACCCTGCCATTCTATTCTCAGTTTCTATGAGTTCAATTTTTTTAAAAATTCTGCATATAAGTGAGATCATACAGTTCTTGACTTTCTCTGGCATATTTTACTTTGCATAATGCTCTCCTACTTCATCCATGGTGTTGCAAATGACAAGAATTTTTTTATAATAACTGAATAATATTTTATTGTGTATATATAGTGTGTGTATGTGTGTATATATATTTTTTTTTCACATTTTCCTTTTTTTAGAGGTAGCCTACCACAAATATAGTTTTATTTAAATTTCATTGTCCAATTATACTTTACAGTCACTATTATTTTGTATTAGGTTTGGGTGTAGAGCATAGTGGTTGGACAGTCATATACTTTACAAAGTGATCCCCCTGATATTTCCAGTACCCACCTGGCACTGTACATAGTTGTTATAATATTATTAACTGTATTCTCTATCCTGTAATTTCCATCCCCAGGACTATTTTGTGACCACCAATTTGGAGTTCTTAATCCCTTCACCTTTTTCACCTATCCCCCCAACCTCCTCAATCTGTTCTCTGTATCTATGAGTCTGTTTCTGTTTTGTTTGTTCATTTATTTTGTTTTTTAGATTCCACATACAAGGGAAATCATATGGTATTTGTCTTTCTCTGACAGACTTATTTCACTTAGTATATTACCCTCTAGGTCTATTCATGCTGTAGTAATTGGTAGGATTTCGTTCTTTTTGATAGCCAAGTAATATTCCATTCTATATAATGTACCACACTTTTTAATCCACTTGACTACTGATGGGCATTTGGGCTGCTTCCATAGCTTGGCTATTGTAAATAATGCTTCAATGAATATAGGGGTGTGTATATTCTTTCAAATTAGTGTTTTGGGATTTTTTGGATATATACCCAAAAGTAAAACTGTTGGGTCATAAGTACACCTCATTTTCTTTATCTGTTCATCTGTTGATGGACACTTAGGTTGCTTCTTATCTTGACTGTAGTGAATAATGCTGCAATGAACTTGGAAGTGTAGAGACACCTCTTCAAGGTACTAATTTACTGATTTCACTTCCTTCAGATATATTACCCATAAGTGGGATTGTTAAATCATGTGGTAGTTTTATTTTTATTTCTTTTTTTTTTAATTTTATTTATCGATCTTAGAGAGAGAGAGAGAGATGAAAGGAGAGAGACATTGATTTGTTGTTCACTTATTTATGCATCCATTGCTTGATTCTTGTATGTGCCCTGACCTGGGATCAAACCCGCAACCTTGGTGTGTCAGGGACAATGCTCCAACCAACAGAGTTACCGGGCCAGGGCCGGTAGTTTTATTTTTAAATTTTTGAAGAAACTCAAAATTACCAGCAGTAGAGTCTCCATGCAGCTTTATCAGCTGAGATTAGCACCGGAAGATTGCTGGGATCCTCAGTGGCCCAGGACGCAGTTGCCTGCTGCAGCAGCAAAGGCTGCTGGGGACCACCTGATCTCTTCTTCTCCCAGGGAAGATGTTGTGGTGGAGGAGATGACTCTTGGAGCCATGTTCAGCTTGCAGGTACCTGTGGAGCAGTGTTGGAGCCAGGGACTGGAGGGCCAGTGCCTACAGTGTGAGAGCAGCTCTAGGGTCTGGCGGGTTACCCTGCAGGGACAATGATATGTGAAATGCAGGTGTGTAAAGTGGCCATGAGGACAGAGTCTGAAGGATAGGCATGCACAGAGTAATAGCAGCCCTTGGGTGCAGGGTGCTGGCTTTTCTACAGTGGTGTTGGGTCTGGTTTGCCGGCCCGTGTGGCTCAGGCCCTGGGCTGGAGTCCAGACCTTGGGTGAGTACAGAGCGGCCCTGGAGCCAGAGTTTGGAGTGCGGGAGCCAGTGGAACTACTGTGGCTCTGGAGTCAGGTGTGCTCAGGGTTGGAAGGGGTTGGCAGCACAACAGCAGCTCCTTCTAGGTGTGAACACAGCAGCATCTTCTTTCCCGGGTCTGCAGCAGTGATGGCTGTTGGTTACCTTGGTGTGAAAGCAGCCGCTGTCCTCTGTGGAGCAGGGTGCTGGGGCATGTGCCTACGCACATGATGGGGTCCTGCCCTGCAGAAGCTGCAGCTGGGGAGTTTGCAGCTGTTGTGAGGGCTGTTGAGGCCCTCAGGGGCACAGGATGCCAGGGTCCTCTGCAGAGCAGGCCACTGAGGACCACGATGGTACCCGTCTTGTTCCCGCCTTTTTCTTTGTTTCTACTTGTCTCTAGACATCTCCACTAAGCCAATCTTCCCAGTGAGCCTTTCTGTGTAATTATTGTCTCCGTTTTGCTCTATTATTTTGCTGTAGATGCTTAATTGCACTCCTGAGCCTTCCTGGGGCTCGTTTTGTTTGTGGATAGTAGCCAAGTTGTTTTTTGTCAGGAAATGGAGATTGGCATCTTCTATTTCATCATCTTGCTGATGTCACTCTTAGCTTTATTGGATCTTACTATTTGCTATACCAAAGAGCAGTTCCATGTCACTTTCTAAAGTGATGTATGGATACTTCTCTGTGGTTTATCAACTAACTGACATCTTAGCTCGGAATACCAGAGTTAGTGCTATAACGTGGCCACATTTCTGGAAATATGGCCATAGGAAATGAATAAGCATTAACAGTGGAATAATGAAGCTGATCTTTCATTTTTGTTATGTTTTTAGTTAAAATATCAATAGTAGTAACATACTGATTGCTAGTATAGACTAGACTTATTAGGATTATTTGATTAGTGTTTACTTAAATCAGCTTGATAACGACTTTTTAAAAAATAATAAAAGCGACAATATATAACTAGGTCAAAATGTGATTAATATTTTTGTACTCAAAAATCTGGAAACAGAATTTTTTAAGAAGATAAAATAGGACTGAATGTATACACTTAAAAAGTTACACTTGCTATAAAACTTTCAGATTACCTTTTCTATTGAGAAAAATTAAATTAACAGCTATTTAGGAATAAAATTTTTTAATTTGATAGACTATTTTAAAATTACTTATATTTCCCCATAAATTCAGGAAATATCCACCACAAATTTAAAGTCAATTTCTAAATTTATTTGTGCAAAAATATTTTAAAAATCCATTTATAATCTGAAAATCAGTAGGAATTTAGTGACACCAAGTATCCTTGTATCCATGTTGCGCTATTAACATGAACACATGAACACACACATTTCCTGGCTTTATCTACTATTTCACTGGAATCATGTTTTTTCCTATCTTTATGATATTAATACATAATAGTGCATATTTCAGATAGGCATTATAACCTAAATTCTTTCTGGTAACAGCTTTATTGGGATATAATTCACAGAGCATACAAGTTACCCAAGTTCAAGGGCACAATTCACTGCTGTTTAGTATATTCACAGAGTTGTGCAACCGTCACCGTAATTAATTTTAGAACATTTTCATCACTTCCAGAGGAAGTCGTCCTCGTTTCCTTTGTCTTCCCCGTCGATCACTGATCTACTTTTTGTCTCTACAGTCTTGCTTAGTCCAGACTTTTTGTATGCATGGCATTATACAATATGCAGGCTTTTGTGACTGGCTTCTTGTACTCTGTCTAGTGTTTTCAAGGTTCATCCAGGTTGAAGCATATGCCAGAAATTCATTCCTTCTATGAGACTAAATTCTTGAAAATTTAAGATACAGATTCCTCTATTAATAGGGTATTCTGCCATAATTATATTTCCCTTTCAGTTTCTTATTAATAAAATACATAGGACCTATAACTACATCTCAAAATACAGAAGCAAAAATTGTACTCCAAATCCAAATTTAGTCTTTTAATTAAAATGAGCCTAGTTATCCTCTTAAGAGATCACGACTATTTGCTTTGATGCTGCTGGATTTTAAAGGGATTAGAATTTCCAAAGTCAACTAATGTTTTCAGGTGGGATATTAAAAATATCTGTAAAAAATAGTTTCTTGCTAAAATTTGGCCTGTAATGTGTAGATTTAAGCAAATTTTCTTATTTTTAAAGATGTATTTATCAGAATTACATATTGGCTTCATGATTACATATTAAAACAGAGGAAAGGGAAATTAAATGTGGTACATTAACATTTATTTGGTATTCATTTATGGGGTTTTTTAATCCTTAAGGAAATGCCAGTTAAATTTTTTATGAACGATTACTAAGCCTTTAAGAATATGCTAGGTTTACAGGCCACAGAGGAATCTTGGATTCAGATTGTGGATGAATTAATTCTGGTTATTTGGACATTTCGAAGCATTTATTCTGTTTTTACCACTCTGGCTCTGTCATTCTTACCCGTTCCTGCCACCCTTCTTCCTTTTTTAGTTTCTTTTTGCCTGGTCACTGGCTCATTGATTCCTTACTCGGATGTGTTTATCTAGATGTTTCCACGCCAATCTAGGATTATGACATGCTTGGCTGACCTTAATTTCTTGTGCAATCTAGGATACTTTGAAGAGTGTGAAAGAGTACCATTGACAGGTATGTCTAGACAATAGGCACAAACTGGGACCAGGTAAAACAGGATTATGATCATCCCAGTCGTTACCCATGTTTGCTTGTTACATTTTAATTACAAATGGGAATAAGAAGGTAGTTTCCCCTCAGTACCTAAGGTTGACTAAATACATGCAATTTAGTAAATATCTTTGTACACACCTTGATTAAAACTGTGCTTTGTTTGTAATAGGCATCACTAGACAGTTAAATCAAAGAAGGATATGTTTTAATAAGCACTTAACTTTGAGGAATAATACGTTTAGTACTTATAATGTTTTGTTAAGACTTTAAGGAGGGAGAAAAGAAAGAGAGGCAGAGAGAAACATCAATGTGTGGTTGCCTCTCATGCTCCCTCTACTGGGGACCTGGCCCACAAGTCAGGCCTGTGCCTTGAGTGGGAGTCAGCTGGCAGCCCTTTGGCTTGCAGGCCGGTGCTCAGTCCACTGAGCCACACCAGCCAGGGCTATAATAGTTTTATGGATGTATTTATGCAGTTGCTTATTATGTGTCAAATGTGTAACTGCTTTACAGATATTTAGTTATTATAACCTCACAATAACTTTATGAGATGGGTTCTATTATCTCCATTTTATAGACAACAAAACTGAGGTACAGGGAAGCTAAATGATTGGCAAGATCATACATTAATTAGAAAATCCAGGATTAAGGGTGTTCAACAAAAATAATTTACTGCCCTGGCTGGTGTGGCTGTGGCACAGTGGATTGAGTGCCAGCCTGTGAAGCAAGGGGTCACTGGTTTGATTCCCTGGGCTGCTTGCCGGGTCCCCAGTGGGGGAGTGTGTGAGAGGCAATCACACACTGATGTTTCTCTCTCTCTTTTTCTCCCTCCCTTCCCCTCTAAAAATAAATAAAATAAAATCTTTTTTAAAATATTGTGCAGATACATTAATAATATTGGGGACTGTGGCAGGCTGACTCTGTCCCCTGGTGTTTGTCACTTTGTGTAATCCCCTTCTGTTGAGTTTGGGCTGGACCTAGTTAACTGGCTGCATAATAATGCAGATTCTTCCCACCTACAAATAGGGTATATCGCTTTATTTAGGTCTTCTTTATTTCCTCTCAACAATATTTTGTGGTTTTCAGTGTTTTCACACCTTTTCCTATTTTTTTATGTTATTGTAAGTGGCATTACTTTAAAAATTTTATAATTGTTTATCACAAATATATAAAAATACAGTTGGTTTTGTATTCTACAGCCTTGCTAAGTTTGTTTATTAATTTTAGTAGCTTTTAAAAAGATTCTAATGGATTTCTACAAAGATGACCGTGTTTTCTGATATTAAAGATAGTTTTACTTTTTTTCATTATGAATAACTCTTCTTTTCCTTGCCTTATTTCACTGGGTAAAACATCTGTGTAGTACAATGTGGAATAAAGGTGGTAATAACAGACATCCTTGTCTCGTTCCTGATCTTAGTGGGAAAGCGTTCCATCTTTCAACATTAAGTGTGATATTTCCTGTGGGGCTTATCAGGCTGACAACGTTCTCTTCCATTCCTGGTTTGCTGAGTTTTTATGAGGAATGGCTGTTACATTGTGTCGAATGTTTTCTCTGCATCTACTGAGATGATCACGATGGGTTTTCTTTTGTTAGTTTATTAATATGGTAAATTGCATTGATTTAGAATGTTATACCGACTTTGCATTAATAAGTTAAACGCAATTTGGTCACGATGTATTATCCTTTTAATATGTTGTTAGGTATGATTTGCCCAAATTTTCTTTATACCTTTTTGTGTCTATATTTGTGAGGAATGGTTTTTTTTTCAGTTTTCTTATAGTGTCTTTGTCTGGTTTTGGTATTAGGGTAATGGTGACCTCACAGAATGAGTTAGAGAATTTCCTCCTTTGCAATTTTGTGCAAAGATTCACGTAGAATCAGTATTGTTCCTTCCACAAATGTTTTAAAGAATTTACAAGTAAAGACATCTGGACCTGGAGCTTTCTTTGTGGAATGATTTTTAACTACCAATTCAGATTGTTTATTGCTTTTATATAAAAAGTGAAAGATGAACATTTAACTTTACATAAAATCAAATAGTCATGCTGAGGAGTATATTAATTATTCAAGTATTTATTCAGTAGATGTTGCATGTTGGGAGTGGGCTTTGGAGTGATCTCAACCTTCTCCCACCCCTACACCTGTCAGTTGGCAACCTGGAGCTGAATGACAAAGCTCTCTGAGTTTGTAGGGCAGTGTGGTGCTATGGTATAATATGTGTGGGTACTTGGTATATACCTGGTAGGGAGCTAGGCACCTGGCAGAGAGTCATAGTAATGACTTGGAGCTATTATTGACTGTATGTGAGGCACAAGCCAGGTTTTGAGAAGACAAAGTATAGTGGAATCAGAGATGGCAGCATCTACTTTTACATGTAGGAGAATCCAAGAATAACTTCATTCCAGGTATAGTATTTCATCAGGGACTTGGAAGTTCAATCAGATTTGAATAAGTGATAGATACCTGTTCAAGCAGGAGACACTTCATATTCAATGACATGGAAAATGTGAGAGAGAAAGTGGCCTCCTTTCAGGAACTAAATGCCCAGTATTTTTAGCGGGGGACGTATGGGTGAGAAATTACAAGAGATGAAGTTGGAGAGATAGAAATTCATTCAGTGCCATGGTGCTGTTGGCAGCTAGGTAATCAGTGGTGAATAAATAAATAAGTAAAAAGTTTGGTGAGTTTGAGGAAAAGAAGTAAAATGTAGAAAACAGAGGGTAGAATAATATGCAATGACATGAGAGAAGTTGCAGGCCAGAGCATGAAAAATTTTGTGTGTGTGCTTGTAAATTTAGCACCATGGTGTGGAAGTGACCGTTTCCTTGTTCATGAGCATTTAAACTGATTTCTTTTGTTTTTAGTTGTTAAAAACAACGAATTCTCTCTGTACATATGTACCAGTATGTCCATATTAATGCAACACTAATCAGGAATATATAGACATGGAAAATTTTTCAAGAGATAAAGCAAAGCAAGCAGAGCAAGTTGCATGAAGAAGAGGCCAAGTCTAAATTTGCTTTATGTTGAAAAAATGAACAAGACTAGTAAAAAAGAAATTTAACTTTTGTTTCCTTATATGAGAGATGACATTGAGATGACATTGGAGAAATAATAGTGACATGATCAGATTTAAAAATGTCCCTGTCAGGGGTGTGGAGGAAAAGTTGTTTGTGTGTGTGTGTGTGTGTGTGTGTGTGTGTGTGTGTGTGAGAGAGAGAGAGAGAGAGAGAGAGAGAGAGGGAGAGAGAGAGAGAGAGAGATTCAGTGCTAATATATGGAAAGCAGTGAAAAATGGGTGGGAAAAAATTCAGTGCTGCTTTTCTCTCCAGTTCTGAAAGGCTTTGGAGAGAACCGTTTGAATTAGCATTTCACTTTCCTTTTTTACTTATCCCAAAGAATTGGATGCCAGTGAAAAATCTTTGAGTTCTGATGTTGGGAGGTGAGGATTTCTTGAAGAGTGAGGTGAAAGACTAAAAAAGAAATGAGATTTGGGGAATAAAAAAGAGTTATTCCTTTTTTTGGGGGGTTAAATTTTCACACTGTATTATTTTGGGACAGTATTTACTAAATTGACTACATCCTTCCTAACCCACCTCCCAAAAACCTACCAAAGACTAACATTCCTACAAATTATCTTTTTCATTTTATAAATTCTCAGCATCTTAATAATAGCCCAATGTTAACAGAAATATTTCAAAAAAGTATTTCTAGAATAAGAAAAAAGCAGTGTTTGAGGATTTTACCCACTTCTCTCACAGTCTCTTCTCAACTTCCATTCACCTTTAGTGATCTCATTCACTCTGATGATTTTAAGTACCATCTACACCATTAAGTACACCTACGTAGCTTTAAGCGTCATTTATATCCAGATACACATCTGTAGCCCTGACCCCTCTCCCAAACTCTATATTTGTATATTGAGTTGTCTAATTGACATCTCCATGCATCTCAGGCTTAACATGTCCAAAACCAAATTCCAAATCTCTCCTTTAACCTAGCTCTTTCTACAGCTTTTCTTATTTCAGGATTTCCCTTCATGGCAATTACAACATTTTTGCCTCTTATATACAAAAAAAAAAACAAAAGAGGATATTATGGAAATTAAAATCAAGAAATTAATAACTTTCTACCGGGAAGTTAATATATACTAGGTTTCGCTCTACAGAATTTTTTAAAGCAATTCCTTTATTTCTTTGCTTTACATTATTTTTGTTTGATAATCTCCAATATCTTTGGTCCTACTGATGGTTAGTTTCTTTATGTCATGAACTAAATTAGCAAACCATACATCCTTAAAAACACTGTTAAGTGAGAAGAAGATGGATGATAAATCTTGCAAAAGTGTGTGAAGTATTTAGGGGATCTTGCCTACTAGTCCATTCTTCTGGAGTTCTAGGTTTTAACTTTCCAAATAGGGTCAGGGGCCTGAAAGATTCACTTAGAATGGTACAGTAACTTTTCAAAAGTTCCTTCAAAAATATTTTTTCTCCATTGTATTGATAATAAAGATATCGAGAAAACCAAGACTAAGAGATTTACATAGGGCTTTATAAGCTGCTGTGCAAAGACTGGAAAAAGGAATAGGAAAAATATTAAAAATAATTTTAAGGCATATCAAAATCATCTTCCCCAGGAAATACCATATAGCTGCATTTACATTCATTCATTGAGTCATTCAACATTTATTGAGTGCTTACTATGTGTAAGTTGTCGGGGTCACACACAGCAGTGAGTAAAGCAGATAAAAGTCTAAGCACTTAGCTTTCATTCTAGAGAGAGATTATGAATAATTTAAAAACCCAAAGAAGTACATAATTTTAACATGTGATATGTATATAGGGTAGAGAGAGAGAAACCACATGAGGTGGTAGAAAAGTCTCTCTTATAAGTTAAACTTTATTTAAGAGTTCTGAAGGATGAGCAATCCGCCATATTAGAGGAGGAAGCAAATGTTTTAAGCAAAGGAAACAGCACGTGCAAATAATAAACACTAGTAAGTAAATGAGGTGGAAAAGAGTTTGGCGTATATGAAAACGTTTGCTTCAAGTGCATACACGCGCACTCTTTTATCCCCATTTATTTTTGCTTTCTCTTTCCTTGAGCCACCGTGGCTGGCTGTTTATATTGAGGGGGGAAAAAAAACCAACTAATTGGGAGCATTATTTGCATTGGTTAGGGCTTGTTGATGAAGAGTTTCCTTTGGGGAGATTGGTTGTTGGCTGACTTTTTTTCCAGGGGAAGGCAAATATGTCAGTGTCATTGGTTTTTTTCTGTGGGTCCATCAGTTTCTCCAGAAAAACACTCAACAGTTTCTTAACTAACTGCAAGTGTCCCGAAAGCCTGATTGGGAGGGAGCGTTCCAGTTAAGCTTACTGCTACTGTTTTCAAACCTTGGGTGTCCTCAGAACTGAGCCTCTCTGGTTGCATTTCTTCAGAGAACAAAATTGGAGGTTGGGTGTGGAAGAGGGAAGACTAGAAAACTTGCAAGAGTATATCTAATCTTTCATATACAGATTTTAAACCAATTCTGGTTTCAGCTTCATGCCTCAGCCCTTTCAAAGTTGGTTAACTTTTTAAATTGAATTTATTGAGTGATATTGGTTAATAAAATTATATAGGCTTCAGGGGTACAATTCTATAAGGTGGTTAATTATTAATTTTCCATTTTCTTTTAGCCAAGATAATTTTCAGTTAAATTACCTTTGCCTTCATTCAGAAACGTCAAACTAATGTTGATAATGATGCCTGAAGTTAGCTATTATTGTGATAGTTGAAGTTATCAACTGATGTTGATAATGAAATATGTGAAATATATAAAATTTGTTAAATTTAAGACAAATTAATAACTATAATCTGTGACTTCATGAAATCTACTGTGGTAAAACCTTAATTATTGATTGACAGTTATTAGAATACCTATTTAAAATACTGTCTATAAAATAAGACTTGATTGGAGTACATAGTACATAATAGTTTATAATTTTCTTTATAAACTCTTGATTATTCAAATATATTATGTATTTTTCTATGTTAAGTATATTAGTAACTTTCCACTTTATTGCTTTTTTTAACAAAAAACATGTCCAATTTAATGATTTAATTTTAATCTTGTCCTGTTACTTAAGAGTTGCTTAATTCTGATTAGTCATTCAGTAGTATGGTGGTAAATGATATTTTGTATATAGTAAATTTATTTTTAATATCACATTCACTTTGTCTTTTCTTTTTCCCATGGCAGTTCCTTACTTCCTCAAGTTTTTCTTTAGTGTGTTCATTAGGGAGAGAGCTTTGATTTTCTATTTTTTGTACAACTGTCAATTAAATATGCACTGAACTTGCCCTTTGGATGTCTCCCACACAAACTCTCTAGGAAATCATCGGGATTGCCAGATAGCAAGGGACTTGATTGTGTAGCTGGGTCCTCAGGACAGTGCAAATACGTAAAATGAGTTGTTTAATAATTTCCAGAAAAAAGTAAGTGTATCCTTTCCCCAACTTGGGTACAGCATGTAAATGAAGGAATCGTCTTGGTGCTTAGCAGGAGAGAGTTCCTTGAAGCCCTTTAAATATACTCTGGCTTTCCTCCTTTGGCCTGTGAGTGCTTTTCATTTTCCATAGAGTTGTAGAAGAATAATGATTATATTCATGAGTCTGAATGTTTATTAAATGAAAGGTGACTAAAAATAGTAACATTTTCTCCGTATGTGCTTAGTGAGCCTTTCTAGTTGGAACAGGCAACAATTGAAACTACTTTCAAATCATGGTTTTCGAGCTTTTGAAATGAACCTGTTATGACTTCTCCTTTTTTTGGAAACAATGCCTTACAGCAAGTGGAGTTTGTAATGAAAATTTTTGTACTAAATTGTTATTAGAATTTTCATCAGTTATGTTTTATTACTTTCAAAACTTACTACTTTTTTCTTAGAAGCATAGCTTTAAATCAAGGAAAAAACTTTTTTCTAATATTGTCGAGTCATACTGGCATTTTGACCTATACCTGCGTTTATCTGACTTTGGTTATCTACCTACTGTTACTCTAAACTTTGACTTTGTTTGTATCCAAGAAAATACTTGCACTTTCAGCAAGCTCTTCTTTCTACCACTATTTTTTTGTGTGTGTTTTTTGTAAGCCAGTTATGCTTGCCACATTGTAATCAGTCCCATTTTTAGGGGTCAGTGCATTTATAGAGGAAACTAAAACATAGTTTTCTTATTTCTTTTGGACTTAGGGGATTTTTTTGGTAACAATTTTATACAGATAGAATCCACAGACCATACAATTTATCCTTTTAAAGTGTACAATTCAGTGACTTTCAGTATGATCACAGAGTTGTGCAACCATCACACAATATTGATGAAATGTTTGCATGTTTGTTTTTATTATTTCTTTTTTTCCCCTCCTCTATTTGTTTGGAAGTTATACATTTTATTTTTATTCTTTTAATGGTTACTCTTGAAATTTTATCAAGAATATTTAGAAAATAAAGCTAATCAGTATTATTCTTGCCTGAACGAATCAAACACATTAAAACCTGCAAGTGTGCCCACTTCTCTGGTGCTGTGTTCTGTATTTTATTTCTCATTTCTTTGTGACTCCACAGACCAGACACCACCAGCAGCACCATTACCATTGCAATTTTCATATAAACAGCAGTTGTTTGTATTTTTTTACATATGTACCAATACTCCACTGCAGTTTTTTTTTTTTTTTTTGCATATTAAGAATCATTTTTTTCCTGAAGCACATTTTAAAGAAGTTTCTTTATAGGAAGTCTGTAGTAAACTTTATCTATTGTTGATCAAGAGATATCTTTTTTTTTTTTTTTTGCCCTAGTTCTTGAAAGAGAGTTTTGCTGGGTTCACAACGGTAGGTTGATAGTTACTTTCTCTCAACATTTTGAAATAATATTGTATTCTCTGTGGCTTTCATTGCTGTTAAGATGTATGAGGTTAGTTGATTGTCATTGCATATGTTATCTGTCTCTCTAGCTGCTTTCAAGTTCTCTGTATCTTTGCCATTCTGTATTTCCCCAAGGAATACATTTCTTGGATTTATCTTGCTTAGCACAGAATGTTTATTTTGTATTCATGGATTCATATCTGTCATCAGTGCTGGAAGTTTCTCAGGTATTAGATTTTCAACTATAGGGTCTCTTGCACTCTTTTTCTTCTCTACTGGGTCTATTTAGATATATGTTTGACCTTCTTATGTAGCCTCAGGTTCTTGTGATCGTTTTGTTGTTGCTTCACAGTCTTCGTCTACTTGTCACTCTGTGCTGCAGTCTGGGCAGTGTTTTCATATTTTCAGGTTCCTAATGATCTCTTCAGCTGCGAATAACCTGCCATTTAACTCATTCATTGAGTTTTTGTTTTAAAATTCTACATTTTTT
>PVJI01010292.1:0-60929 GCA_004026765.1 Micronycteris hirsuta | reverse complement strand
TCAAGTACCTAATTAATATGCATATATTCTTTTTTTAAGTAGACGCTTTTAATTTTTGATAGCCAAGTCAAGTTCATGCAACGGTGGGCCCGCTGTTCCGGAAAGCTTAGGTGCGCCCCAGGTGGGGGCGGTGATTTGAAGGACGAGGCGCGATTCTTGGCTGGAAACTCTTGGTGGATTGATTTTATGAAGTCAACCCAGGAATGACCTCCAAATACTTGTGCTCACAGGATGTGACATGCCGAAGGAAAACGGTCAGCTGTGTCAGCCATCCAGGGACGGTGTTCATGCCATTCACACCAGCTGGGGAGGGGACCACAGGAAGCGGGGTTTCGGGTGGGAGGGGCACGCGGTTGGCTGGAGGAGATGGGAAGGCCGCGTGGGCATGCACACTCAGACGTGCGTGTCCCAGAGCTCTGGGGGCAGGAGGTGGCTGGGGGCGTGGGGGGCGGAGGACATTGGAGAGGAGGGGTCGAACTGGTGGCGCCCCCTCTGACCCCCAGCTCGGTTGCGCTCGCTAGGGACACTCACGGTGTGTTAGGAGGGTCCTGTGGTGACGTTCTGTAACACGTTTAAGTGCCCCGCGTGTTAGAAACATGAGCACTGGATCGAGTAGTGCGCAGGGCGCTCGGTTGTAATGGTCGTGGTAAGCCCTAATCAGGTTCATAGTGATGGGGATAGCGGAAAGCCAATGGCCTCTGCCGCTGCAGGGGAAATATTTCAGAATCTTAATAATTTATTAATTCCCGCACGCATCCATTCAGCGAGCATGTATGAGGGCACTTCCCAGGCTGTGGGGTGGGGTGGGGGGCAGAAACCAGGCCTTCAGGCTGTGAGCTGTGTGCCAGCAGCCACGATGAGGGCTTTACAGGCAGGTGCCTCGTTATCGTGGTGATTGCAGGTGAGGAAATAACCACGCGGGAAGTCAGGCCCGTGTCCCAGGCCCCTCAGCTGCCACGTAGGACCTGCCCCACGTGGCCTGGCTTCAGAGTGGTCATCCTTGCGTGCTCTGGACCGCACGCCACCACTACTGAGGTCCTCTGCCCTCCAGTGTGTCGTTTTTAGGTGGGGAGAGCGTGGACACCACACACTAAAAGGCTCCCACGCGGCGCTTCCAGCTTGTAGCTCCTGCGACCGAAACTGCCGTCCGCGTTCATGCCCAGGTGTTTCTGTGACCGGAACTCCTCGCTTCTCGGGATTCAGGCCCCGCAGTGCAGCTGCTGACTGACGCCGCAGCAGCCGCAGTGCGTTTCCGAAGAAAGGAAGGGGAACTCAGGATGCTCTCCGATGAGGGAAGACTCAGGGAATCGGTCATTAAGGGACCTGCTCTGAAAGAATGGCTGACACTGTGCTTTTGTCTCCCAGGAAGCCCCAGGGGGTTTCGGAGCTCTGAGTCAGGAACGGGGTAGAGACCAAATATCTGTTTCCTGCCAGGTCAGACTTCCTGCTGTGGCTTTATGTGAAGTTCATGTAGGATAACGAGGGGGAGAGACACGAGGGAAGAGCAAATGCAAATGTGATGGCTTGGCCCAATCACCAAAGAATGTTTAAAAAGGGTCAAATTTTTTAAAAAGCTCAGAGCTCGCCTATGGTTGAGAATCTATGAACTTTCTTCCATTTTGTGCTCCCCCCGCCGACCCCACTCCCACTTTCTCACTTTCAAGGAGGCAAGGGAAGGGTCCAGCGTCACAGAGTGAGTGAGTAGTGAGACTCAATTCAAGTCCAGGTCGGTCTGGCCCCAAGCCCGTGCTTTTTCCACCGAGGGTGAGGCACTGTGAGGTCCGGTGTTGGGTCGGTGGTCCCCTTCCAGGGGTCCCGGCAGAGCTGAGGAGGAAGAAGAAGAAGATACGAGCGCAGATCTGAGCATTGGGGAGGTGGAGAGGAAGGGGGAGGCCCGAGGGTGGTTTTGCTAACCTGCACTGCCATTTGCTGGTTTTTCTGTGTCAGGGCTTTATCGCCTTTATAAAACGCTAATGACGGCAGCACTGTAGGGTTTCTATAGGGAGGACGTGGCGCAGTATCTGCAACGCGTGTGGTGTAGCGCACAAACTCACGTGTGTTCACACGTGTGACACCGCTTCAGGTCTTTAAACGCAATGCTCATGCTTTTCTGTTCAGAAGAGGAAGCCACTTAGAATCAGAGCAAATAAGTATTTTCTGATAAGTGGAATTCTTTCAAAGTGGAACTGGAAAAAATGTATGTGCACTCACTTTTGCATGCATAAAATCCCCGGAAGAATAAACCGGAAGTTTGGAATGACGATTCTTTGACGCAGGGCAGGGCAGGAGGGGCCGGGGGGAATGCTTATGGAACTGGCCAGAGGGGTTGGGGGGGCCTTTTTACTAGCATCTCGATAATTTAAAATATGTATCTCCATGACTGTATTCCTTACCCAAATTAAAGTAGGGAGAAGAAAAAGAATTGGCAGTCTTGAGAAGTTGCTAGTTCTCTTTCCCGAAAGTGCTCGAGTTGAGGGTGGAGGCCCACTGACGGAGGAGGCTGCAGAGAGAGACCCCTTCCGTGGGGACAGGTAGACCTCAATGACCTCCGCTATCAGGTAATGCTTGTGATTACCTGACGCGTGAGTAATTTCTCTGTCCTCCCGCCTTCATTTAGGAAACATGCACCAAGTACTTGGTATAGTGAGCCTGTTCTGCAAAGTCCAGCAAATACTGCCTCTCATCACCTGCTTCGTCCACTTCTACCTTGGCCAGATTGCCTTTGCCAACTGAGAAATCTCTGCACCCGAGGAGAGATTCTGCTCCACCTAAAACCACAGAGCAGACACTGAAAACATCGCCTTGCCCACGTCTAAGGGCTAGACATGGCCCCTTGATTGACGGCAACAGAGCGACCTAGTGACCCACATTGGCATCGTCCAAAGGCCAAGGCTATCGTCAGGTCTCCTTTCGCAAAGGAGACAGATTGCCCCGTCTCCTTGCTCACCTGACGGTTTCAGGCCAACGTGGGAAAGAATGTGAACTGGGCTGCTTAGCTTCCTTGGCTTGCCTCGAGTTCCGACTTCTGAGCCTTGGTTGGAAGTCGGTCCCAGGGAAGTCTGCACCTCCTCTCTGCTGGCCCTGACATGAACCACGCTCTGCGGCTAGCCGTTGCTGTTTGTTTTTCCTTTGTTCCGAATTCTGCTTTCTTTTCCCTTTGATCTCTGACGGGCCTTCAAGAAATAGTTCAGCTTCTGAAAGAGAATAATTTTCTAAATCACTGTTGTTGTGGAGTTGCCTCTATAATTATTTCGGCATTAAATTTCCCTCTCTTCTCAGCCCGGGCTCTACCACGTGACCTAAAAGGACCCCTTGTTACCGTGGCCGGGCAAACCCAGCCATGTCGTGGAATCCCGGGACTTTCTGCAACGTGCTGGTGTTGGGAAGACATCACACTCATGTGCCGTTCCTGTGAGCACCTTCGCTGAGCTTGACAAAGCACAGCGATCTGGAAGCACTGTGTATCAACTCGATTTGTCTTCCTCTAGCGAATAGGGCTAAGGCAATATTGGAAAATTTTTACCAACATTGACCTCATTCGATGAGTGGGTGGGCAGTACAATGACTCACCTTTTAGAAGTAAATGAGTCCTTTCAGGGAACTTTGGCACCAGGCAGGGTGCCAGACACGTTCATTGTTAGGTGAGTTCAGCAATTTATGATGAGATTTCCTTGAACCTCAAGAGCCTGAACTGCTAGTTCCTGGTCCAATCAGTGTTATTGCATGTGATACCAAGTAGAGTCCAAGTGAGCCTCTGGTCAATTAGCTTCTATAGGAGACATTGCTCTTTAATGCTTGGGAATTGCAAAATTTTTATCAAAAGATTTTGGGAGAGAATCTTTGTGAAACTTGAATATATTTTACCACTTAAATTCTCCCCCCCTGAGATTTACTTTATTCCTAATTGATGACTCAGTGCCACGTCACTGGGCAAAAACTCCCAGGAGTTCAACTACCTCTTGGTCAGAGCGAGTTTGGTAAGAGTATTTGAGGAGTATACCAAATATTTGCCAAGTCTTGTTTCTTGGAACTTAAGCTGTATTTAAAAGCTTACCTAATGCAATTGTAGGATACTTTTTGCTTTGGGTTTTGGTAGGCTAATAAGCATCTTATTTAAAAGCACTAAGGTAAAAAAAATAAAACATTAAAACACTAAACAGTGAAACAATATAACTACCATGCACTTCAATACTCACTTATTTTAGTTAATTGTTTTCTAAGGAGAGTAACTTTCATGGTTTGCTTCTGAATTTTGGCAAATGTTAGGCTAGGCATGCCATTCTTGGGGTGTGACCGAAAATCCTGTCCTTTTAGTTCCTTCTAGTGCAGTTGCTGTAGAAGGCACCGCTGCAGCCGGGGACTTTCCCGGCAGCTTTGGGACTCCTTTCTGCCCATTTACTTCTTGTTCTCCTGGGACTTCAGTTCCAAGTCATCGGAGCTACCTTAGCTCCCCGCTCTCTCACCCTCTCTCCTGTCTTTCCCCTCCTTTTCTCTCTCTGGGCCTCACGTTGATGGTGTTATTCCAGTTTTGCTTCTAGTTCATGAATTCTGTCCTCATTTTGGTATGATCAATTTTAGACTCATCCATTCAATTTTGATGATCAATTATTGTATTTTTTTTTTAATGTGTTGGGTTTCTGTTTGCTTTAAAGTTTCTGCTTCTTGGTCAAAGTTCCTGAGGTGGTTTTTTGTCTTTTTGGATGCATTAATGAAAGCTTACGTCTGCCTATGAAGCCTTCATTATCTGATCTCCAATCTGTTCTCTTAATTCCCTTGGTTTTTAATCACACTGTCTGGTGACTTTTGATTTTGCTAAACAGTGTGTAATGGAACACTACGAAGTTAATTTGAAGCACATGATAGTTATCCCAGGTCTTATTAATTGTAGGTTTTTTTTTTTTTTAAATTTGGCAAGAGCCGAGGAACACCAGCCATCCCAGATCATCTCGTTCTAATTATAGATGTTAGATGACATGAAGCTGTATTTCAGTCCCAGCAAAGGTTGAACTATTTCTGGCTTATCTTTCCTCTTCGGGCTCAGGCCTTTGGGGTCCTAACTCCCAATATGGGGTGTTTCACTGCAGAAGGTTTGCTCCTCTACCCTGCAGGTGTTCTGCCACCACCTTAGCCTTTGGGGGGCCCCTAAATCACTCCTGCAGAGACCCCAGACCTGTGGACAGTGACCGCACCTTGGCCTGGCTCTCATTTTATTCAAAGTGCCCTGAGTGTTACTTTGAAAGCCTTTTAGGGAAAGAAAGGGGGAGGGCGTAGAGCTGGGTCCACAGCGGGCACCGATTTTAAAATATTGGTGTGGAGAATACCTTTTTCTTTTGCCAACAGAGGGAAAGAGCCGACATGCCCTTGCCAAGCTTGCTTCTCTTTCTGCAGCAGACCTTTGCCTGGGGCTCCCAGGGCGGGGGCGGAGGTCCTGGGGGCGTGAGGACAGACATTGCTTTCGTGGCTTGCAGGCGGCCTGGGAGACGAGGCACGGTGGCTCTGAGGATGGTGGCAGATTTAAAAGTGACTTTTACTTTGTATGTGGAAGGAATTCTAGGAGCAAGACATTATTGCCTGGAGAGAGGGAATACCTGTTCAGAGCTGTCCTCCAGTGTATGATTCACAAAGATTTACTGGCGATTTTGAAAGACAGCCAGAGTTGAGTGGCCTTGTGTGGAGTGTTACAATAGTCCACCCCCCCAACTTTACGTATCACCAGGCACATCCGTGTGCTGAGGAAACGCAAAACTACCCCATGCCAAAAAGTAATTAGAGCCTGAAATGGTCTTTGTAGTGAAGTCCAAATTATAATATGGCTCCAGCTTTCATGAAAACCATTGGTATCCATTTTATAGCATTGCTGAGGCCAACTTGGTGCAAACACATATGAATACAATATTGAGAATTAATTTGGATTCTGTTTTTTTTTTCCTACATAATTGTTCTTTCCAGGAAGATAATATCCGTGAACCTCATTTTATGTAATTGGAAAAGCACTTGGTAATATACTTTAAAAATATAAATGCACTTTGGAAAAATACTTGTTTACAAGACTCTGTTAATCTTTTGCAAATTAAAGAAGTATTAGTGAACCATCACCCATGATTACTATATTTGTAAGTTCAATTTTTAAAAATGTCTTAAACTTCTCTGAATGCGGACGTGTGTTTTACGGTGTGAGTGTAAGTAGGACGGGAAAGACTGTTGAAATACAAGTCGCTAAGGGGAAGAAGGCAGGCTCATGGCTGGGGCTCTTCATTGGGGGTCTCCCCGGGGGTCTCCGGGGGAAAGGAAGAACATAGCTCATATGTGCTTGCTCACGGCGAGCGACAGAAGGACAGCAAACCAAACTGTCTGAGAAAAAACCTCTTCTGTGCCAGTGAGTGTGATGTCTGTATCTATCTGGTGAGTCTGGTGTATCGGTTCTCATAGGAGTAAGCAAAACACGCCTGCTTACAATATACAATTAACTTCTCTCCTCTAGAACCATAAACAGACATTGCGGGTGGCACCTCGGGGTATCAGTGTTTATCCTTAAAGAGCTCAAAGCAGCTCATGGACAGTTTCCCTCTGTCTTCCCACCCCTTATCCTTCCAGATAAGCCCACCCAAATCTGTACCTTCTCAGCCCAGGTGGGAGTTCACCTGGAGTAGTTGACGCACAGGCTCAGTGCCCAAAGCTGCCCTGCCCTGCCTGATGCTAGATTTGCAGGTGGCAAGAGATGCTTGTGGGTGTTCCGTTGCATCCTCCTAACCCCATCTTCATTGCCTCTCTGAATTTGCTCGCGCCATCTGCCCAGGTCTGTGCTAAACTTCGTTCTGGGACAGGCTGATATCAGCTCTCTTGCCTTTCAAGTTCAGTCGCCATGAGCTACCTTCATCGGCTCCCTTCCCGCACTTGCTGCCTTCCCTGGAAGGAGGGAGAATGTCTGTTTCACATGAGGAAACCTGAAAGTCCTAGAGAGCATTGGCTGCCTCTCCTGGCCATCCAGGGACCAGGAATGAGGGACCAGGGCCTCTGTCCTCCTCAGGTGTCCTGGCTGTTGAATTGCTCCGCTTGCTTACAGGATGACCAACTTCCAGGAAAGAGCAGGAAGTATTATCTTTTTTTAGAAAGATTTTATTTGTTTTTAGAGGGAAAGAAAGGAGAAAGAGAGGGGGAGAAACATCAATTGTGGTTGCCTCCCGCGCACTCCCTACTGGGGACCTGGCCTGCGATCCAGGCTTGTGCCCTGACTGGGAATTGAACCAGAGACCCTGTGGTTTGCAGGCCCACACTAATCCAACTGAGCCACACCAGCCAGGGCCCAGGAAGCATTTGCTTTAAAGAGGCTGAGGAAGCATGAAATACTGAAATGCACACGGAGTTTGGGTTCAGAAGTCTCGGAGTGGGGTTCAACCCAGCCCTCGTTAGTTGGTCGACCTCGTGTTTCAGTTTCAGATCTATAAATGAGCGATGAGAGAGCCTCACCTGGGGGGGGCCAGGCAGCGGGGCAGGGAGGATGAATAGAGGAAGTGCTTGGGAGCCTGCAAAGATGCATACAATTGTTCATTCATCTTTGGGCGTTTGATTTTGTGGGCCCATGTTTTCATAAGAATCTACAAAAACTTAAGATTTTCTGGTGACATTAGATGGCTAGAAAGTTGAACACGGTTCACTGTTTGCCTTTGGAGCAGGGAGGGGCCGAAGGAAACGGGGTCTCTGCTCCGCCCTACTATGCCCTCTAAGGGATTGCAAGGGGCAGCGCCGAAAGGGTAGCCTCCAGAAGAAACCTTGTTTCACTAACAGCTCTTGTTGAGCTCACTATGTTTTACTCTCGCATGGATCCTAGGAAGTTAAAAGCAGTGGTAACGTGAACGGTCCGATGAATTACTGCTCTCATGTTCAGGCCAAGTTTCTGGTCGGGTTTGCAAAAAGATGTATAAAGAATCATTCTTATAGGGCCCGTCTCAATGAACTGTTCTTTATCTGCCAGGCGGAAGTTTGTAAATATTTAACTTTCTTCAGCGTTTGGAATGTACAAGTGTGATTTATTATTTTTAATGATTGGGAAGAGGCTTGGCATCTGCAAACAAGACGCATAAATCGCGAGCATGAATGCGCGATACAATGCGTTTCTTTGTAGGTAGTGCAGGTAGGTCAACATGTAAAAGGAAAAAGGGACTGGTGCTCTGGGTGACTTGTCCCTCGGCTGTGCCCAAGAGGCGATGTTTAAAGCAACGACAGCGTTTATTCGCTGGGCTCCTACTTACGTGCAAGGCTCTCCCCAGACTCAGGGCTTCAGGTGGGGGTTCTGTGCTTTGCAACGGAACGCTGACTAACAGAGGGGCCATTTGACTCAGTTACCTATCCTGGTGTGTCCTAATACAATTATTTTCAACTTCTTTCCATGATAAAGAGCCAGACAAATAGACGTGCGGACAGGAGAGAGGAGGGAGGGAGGAAGAAGAAGGGAAAAGAGAGACGGAGGGGAGAGAGAGATTGAGACAGATTAATCATGAGGTTCAGGCTTTTGTGGAAAAACGTGCCTCATGACATAGAATAAAAACGTAACTGTATTATTGTCCCCTCAGTCCTAGTTCAGACCTTCAGTGAGAGTAATTATCTCTCGGGCCCGAATCAGGACTCGGCAGCTTCCCTAGCCTTCCTGCTCACACGCAGGCATTAGCATATCCTACCATCCCTTTTGAGACACAAACCTACTGCCTAGTCCCAGTGAATGAATCCGAGTTGCCGGGTCTAAGATGTTTCTACACACTGAACTTGATTCCGTAGCAGCTGTTTTTCTCTGTCCCAATGCGGGCCTCTCGTTGATGGACGTGACAGGTGTGAGTGGTCGGCTTCTGTGTTTTTCTGCTCCAGGCTTCCCCCTCCTGGAAAAGCCTCTCGGGCTGGTTTCCGTGCTTCTCTCTGATCCCGTTGAGGTGTGAAAGCGCAAGAATAAGCGGGATTGAGAAAGTCATCAATGGGCTCTCTAGGCGGGGTATGTTTCTAAGAGTTTTCTGTCTGGTTGGGCAGTTTCGTGGGTTCTTCCGGGACTCTCACCCCTGGGACCTCTCACTTTTTGGTCTGTTGACCCTGTCCGATCCATTTCTGTGTTATTGCAGGGTCCCTGATGGTTCCCTTTTGCTGTCCCTAGGAGTCAAATATCTTCTCGCTGCCTTTCCTGGGATTCCGTTGCCCCTCCAGGGGGTCTCTGCCTTGCAGGGCCCACTCTGATGCCACACTCGCTCATTCTATGGAGGGACTTGCACCCCATCCACCAGAAATGTTCACGTAACCCTGGTCCCAACAGAACTTCGGGAGGAAAGCTTGGTCCCAGAGGGGCCACCCATTGAACAGCTTGCCATGGGTCCCTTTGGCTGGCATGGGTGCGAGTCAGGCTTTGGTCTTCTGTGCCCATCAGCAGAAAGGGAAAACTGAGTTTTTCAAGTGCTGTCATTGAAGTCCCGGTGTGGGAGAGAAAAGAGGTGATGCCGGAACCCCCACCCCCGCCCTGGCCGAGCGGGAGGAAGCTCACAGCCTACATCTCCCTGAAGATGTCTCTTCTCAGACCCTTTCCCTGCTCCCCCTGGCTGTCCCTGTCCCCGTTCTGTTATTTTCAGAGGGAGTGAGGTGAGTCCCTGACTTAGGAAGACACTTCTCTCTTTTTCAGTGGGAAGCCAATTCTGCAAAAGGCGACTTGTCTCACGAATGTATCAACGCAAACATTCAGGCAGGAGAAATCCCTTCTAACTACTTGAGTAGCAACCTTCTCTGCAGTTTAAATGAGCGTGATAAGACAATGAGCTTGACAAGAAAATATGAAAACTAAGTATTTGTAATGGTCTTATTTATTGTAGCCTCAGAGCCTAGCGCAGTTCTGGATACGCAGAAAGCACCCAGCAAATGTTTGTTTACGCAAGGAAGGGTGGACAAGTCAGCTTTGACGATGTGGAGCCGGCCCGCCCTACCTCCCCATGCCCTGCGACCTTCCTTAAACTTCTGCCAGCTTGACCTCGATTTTGCTCTTAGCCCCAGGGGTCATGTTCACCCTGCTTGCGTCTGCTATCTCTCCTTTGGGTAACTGAGTAGTTGACCTTGGTCATCTCTCTAACTTCACCTTCACTGCAAAGCCTGGTTCTGGTGTGGGCTTCTCCTCCTTTGATAATGAGCCACAGCCTACCTTCTATCCACTGATTTATCAAACAATTCCTGAGTACCTGCCGTCAGGCAGGCATTAGGTAAGGTCAGAGAATACAGCGCCGAAAAAAGATCCAATCTTCCTGTGTGAGCACAAGTGACCAATATAAATGATAGATACTGAGAGCTTAATGGGGCTTACCTCATTTACTGCTTACAATAACCCTGCAAACAACGTTGTTACGATCACATCTGTTTTACAGATGAGGAGACACAAGGCCAGAAGGCTCAGTAAATGGCCCACGCCCCCTCAGGAGTGACAGGAAGCCGGCGGTCTAATTCCTAACCAGCGTGCCACACGGCTGCCTCTAGTTGCTTCTGTGTGGGGTAGCGGGTGACTCCGTCTGCTTCTCGGGTACCGCTAACAGTTCGGAGGTGGGGCTGGCATTGGGGCTGGTGATGGGGCGGGGGGAGCTCCTAATGAAAATCACGGAGAGGCAGTGCTGTGTGGTGATAAGGAGTGTTGGTAAAAATCTTGACTCCAGTATTTTGAAAATATCCAAATGGCTTGGTCTTCCTTTGCAAATTCCAAGACTTCGCTCTGAACAGAACATCTAGGAGTGAGAAACTTTTGTTATTTCTACTTTAGAGAAGAAAAACCATGCATTGCCTGCCAAAGCCTCGATGAAGCTGCCTAGGATGTTGGTATTTAGAAACAGGGTCTCCTGTCTCTGTTCTTTCCCTGTTGGCTGGGGTGAGGACATCAGAGGGACAGGACCCTCCAGCGTGCCTTTCTCCTCCCTCCAACCCGGAGTACCAGCAGGCCTGGGACATCTGTGCTCTTTCTGCTGGATCTGCAATTTTAAAATGACAGGGCTGCTGTGTAGCAAGGGGGGACCTAGGGCTGGGTGACGAGGGTGGTGGCCGCCACGAAGATGGACAAGACGTGCATTGGTGCGAGGCGGGGGCTCCCACGCGTGGGCCCTCAGCTGCCGAAGGACCGTGAGAGAGTGGACGACGTGCCCTGTGTTAGCTGTGAATGAAAGAGAAGCCTGTTTCAGGGCCTGAGGGTCTGCTTGGCACTGCGCTCGGCTGTCCGCAGCCCTCACATAGTTTAGCATTCAGTCTTTGGATCAGAATCGGCTAAGTAGAAGGTTACGTCATCACTAAATACCATCCACTGGGAGACACAGGCAGCTGCGCACGATCCCCCAGCCATCCTCGCGGAAGGGAGCCAGAGAGAACCCGCGCCTGCCAGTCCGAGAGCTCGACTTTTATTTCAGATCTTCTTGCCCATAATTCCACAGGCTCTGGAGGCGTTCAGCTTCTCAGCCAATCCCGTCCTAGACGGTTCACTGTTGCCTTGGCAAACTCCCCCTACGTCCCCTGCCTACTTCACCCTGGTGGTCTGATCAGATCTCTCTCCAGCATCACCAGTTAAAACACGTTTAGGATAATCCAGGCGAGAGGAGAGGGGGGTTGAACCGAGGCACTGACTATGGGAGTGGAGTGAAAGAAACTCCTCTGGGAAAGGTGAAAGGTTTTTTTTGCAACGCCTAAATCCTTGAGGACTAGGGTTCCATCCATGCCTGCTGCTGTGAGCATTCAGTGAAAGTCACAGTCTGATACCATTTAAAATTAGAACTGTAATGAATAATGAGAAAGAGAAATAGGGCAGCTGTTCATCCCTGGACCAGCTCAGATCTGCTGCAGTATCAATATAATCACATCAATGTAGTGCCCTGACCTATTCAGAAAAACAAAACACAAAACTATTTGCTCTAAATGAACATCTTTGGCAGGGCACAGGTTTTAACTTTAGGAAGAGGAAAAATTATCCTCCAAAACACAGGACGAAGCTGAATGTCTGCGATCCCCACTGTTCTGCCTGCCCAGTTCACTTTGGAAGGTCCACAGGGAGGAAACTCTCAGACGTGCAAAACCTTTGCAGCCTCACGTCGGGGCTTCCTGCTGGGAGTTTCCCAGCAGGGCCACGGGCTCTTACGATCTTCTTGGTAAAGTACAGTGAACAGTTGTCTCTTCAATATTCTCCTCTGTATTTGAATAAGCAAACATTCAGCTGGTGGGATCTTTCCTTCCGGTAGCAGAGAGAGACAGTTGGGGAGTGGAGGGGGAAGAAAAGAGAGAGAGAGAGAGGGAGGCAACACACCTCCAGGTTCTGGGAAGGCAGAAACTGTTTGTTTTGACTATTGTCTTAATAGCATCTAGTTTTAGGGCTTGGCTTCTAATAGGTGAACAATAATATTTGTTAAGTGCGTGAATATCGGTGATCAAATCGCTCCTTCTTACTATATACAAACACTCTCCTCTTAGCCCTGGGGCAGACCGTGCAAGTGAGACAAGTCACAATGGCTCAGCCAGACTGGGCGCTTCAGCAAGATCACCCCTGGAAAAGGTGTGTAAACAACAATAATTCTATCACAGCCAGTGATTTTGGAAAACATGTAAATAAACCATTTAAGCAGAGATTGTTTCATTCCAGTATGTGCGTGGAAGGCTGCAGGCCTCACTAGACCCGAATATTCCTTGGAGTCGGGACTGCTGGAATTGATCAGGGAGGACCATTTGAAGCAGGATCCGGAAGGTGATCATGTTCGTCCGTTCAGTTTGCCCCAACAGTCGCCGGGTGACTTAAACAACAAAAATGTGCTTTATCCAAGTTTTGGACACTGGAAATCCAAGATCAGGGCGCCTGCTTGGTTGGATTCCAATGAGAACACTCTTCCTGGCTCACAGGTGGTGTTTTCCTGCTCTGCCCTCATATTGCAGAGAGAGAGAGAGAGAAAGGGAGAGAGAGAGAGAGAGAGAACAAAGTGGTGTCGCTTCTCATCAGGGACCTAATCCCGTCACAAGGGCCGCATTCCTAGGACCTCATCCACACTAATCACCCTGAAAAACCTCATCTGCAAGTAACTTTACATTGGGGGTCAGGGCTTCAACATGCACATTTGGGGGATGCAGAATTTGTTATGTTGAGTTGGTTGGATTTGTTTTGAAGGGTCTTCAGGTTCTTGACTAGTGATGTGGAAAGACACGGATGTGGACAGAGGAGCTGACAGATTTAGAGTGAGGTGCTGGCAGTGGGGTGCTGGAGAAAAGCAGTCAAAGATTCAGGAAAAATGAGGAATCTACAAATTTGGGCACGCACTCGGACATGGGGGAGAAAGGCCCCTCAAATCCTGAGCCTGTACAATAGGAAGTGTAGGGGTGGGTTGGTGGGTCGGGAGCTTTCCGAGGAGGACCCCCCCCTTTGCTGTGCAGAGGGGGGAGGGTGAAGGAATGACCCATTTCCCCACCCCGCCATGTCCACGTGTGTGCCTGCGCATCCGTGTGTGTTCGTGTGAGTGACAGCAGGAGCCCTTTGGCAGCTGAGGCCTGCCATTAGCTTGAAGTGCTAGCAAGAGCAAATGGATTCGTAAATGGACAGATGTGGGAAATTTTATGAGTGATGACAACTGAGAAATCAATTTCTTAAAGTGCAAATCATGCTTACGAATCAATAAAGAAAAGATTGAAAATGGAGCAAGGATAGGAAGACATAATTCATGGAAGAAGCAACTGAAGTCAATAAATATGCCAAATTTTCAACTTTACTCACAGTCATGAAACAAACAAGAGAAGTTCTTTTTTTTTTTTGCCTGTAAAGTTGCTAATGATTAAAGTAGGCATTCGCGATGAGGCTGCCAGGAATAGCGCCCCCCTCTGACATTGTCTAAACCACCCGGTCTTCAGGGACAGAACCCCACAGGGTGTTGGCGGGGGCCTTGGGGGAGTCTGCACTTGACCCCGCGGTTTCAGCTCTAGAAATCTCCTCCATGGACTTAGAGATTCATAAAAAGATGTTTGCACAGAGACGTTTATGACAGTCTCGTTTATGATGGCAAATAAACCCAGTTGCAACAGCAGAAATAACAAAACAAAACACCCCAAAATCCTGGAAGTGAATTGTCTTAATGAGTTAAAAATAGCAAATGATCAAATAAATAATAGTCCGTGCCTAAGGTAGAATTGTTAACCTCCGTATTTTGAATGTAAACACACTAACCATGTTGGGGAATAATTTTTAATAACATGAACATGCACGCATGTGTACATCCGACTTCAATATACATGAATATTTTAGTATATATATGGTATACCATGGGCTTATATTAAGCTGTTATTGACCATGTTCTGCAAGAATGTTTATTAACCTAGAGGCACATGTGTCATGTATGCACGTATTGTATTTCACTTGAAAAATGCCTCCACTTTAAAGAGTAAATTTGAACATATATGTAAGCCCATGTACACATAGTCCAGGAAAAGACTGAAAGGACGTGAAGGAAGACCTCAGCTGCAGGTATTGCTGGCCGGCCGGGGAGGCAGGCCCACGGGAAACTCTGCCGCAGAGGCGGTGCGCTCAGCATCTTTGCCCTCTTTTCCGCCTGCGCCTTGCCACAGCCCTGCGGATGGGTGCAGGCAGGTATTATTTCCCCTTTATAGAGAAAGGCGCTGAGGTTCAGAGAGATGCCTGGTTGATTCAAGGTCACAAGGCTAACGAAAGGCAGAGCTGAAATCTGAACGTAGCTTCTTGGCTGCTGTATCTGGAGCGGCTTCCACGAAACTCAGTTGATGATACCATCACGTAGCGGGAAAACCTACGGCTCAGAGAGGCCCACAGCTGGCGGGAGCCTGTGGCCACGCTGCCGGGAGGTTCCACGGCGCCCCAGGGTGTCAGGGCCATCCCCTGAGATTCCAGGTAGTCCATGCAGATGAACGCGTCCGAGAGCTTAAAAGAAATGATCTGTTATTCAGAGCATCTCAGCGCCCTGGCTAGGGACAAGCCTTTTTCATGAGTCATCCCGGAGACTCGTGAGGGAAAGTAGACGGTGTTATCTCTGTCTGCTCACGGGGACAGAAACTCGTAAACAAGGGAAGGATCCCCCTTACGCTGCCTCACCCCCAAACAGTGGGCAGTGGGCAGTGACCCACACTGCTGATGTCTGCGACACCGAGCGGCCTCTGTCCTCCGCCCCAGATGGTGGTCACTGAGGAGCGGTGCGGACTGCCCAGTGAGACGCCTACCTCTCTAATTGATTTCCTTTCCTACTCCGTCCCTGTGGTGCCAAGTAAGAGTTTGTGCGTTCTTAGCCAAGTAGTTTGGAATGAGAAAAATGAGCCCTGGAGTAATTTCATACTCACTGGGAAGCCACCGTGAGGGACCTTTGCTCCTCTTGCGTTTGAGAAAAACTGCTCTGCGGTTGGGACAGGAGTCCCTGGGGGGTTGTGGTCCCCTGGGGGCCAATTATTATCTCTTGGTATCAGGTTTTACTTCATTTGGCCAATAAGTACTTATTTATATAATTTGCTCTTGCCTCTCAAGGAGTGACCTACTTCATTCAAGCTATAAAGATTTCCCCTTTACTTTCTTTTTTTAAAAAATATTTTATTTATTTATTTTTAGAGGGGTGAAGGGAGGGAGAAAGAGAGGGAAAGGAATATCAGTGTGTGCTTGCCTCTGGCACGCCCCCTACTGGGGACCTGGCCTGCAACCCAGGCATGTGCCCTGAGCGGGAATCCAACCGGTGACCTTTAGGTTTGCAGGCCAGCACTCAATCCACTGAACCACACCAGCCAGGGCTCCCCTTTATTTTCTAAGTTTGTCTGACTAGAGTGCTTTTCCTCCTGAATTTTCTAAATAGTTTTCTTAATCCACCACATCATCCTGCATAAACAGACCTGGTGTTCATTATGCTTAAAATGTAGAATACCATGTTAATTTATTTTATGCTTGATTCTACCTTTGTGTTCTGGCCTATTGCAAAACATTCTGTACAAAGAAGACATCAGTAACCCCTAGTAGCTGATCTGGAGATATTATGACTCATTCCAAGAGAGAATACTGTCTGATACCAGTATTTTGGGCTAACATTCTATGCATTACACCAAAGGAATGCTTTGTTAAGTCCTGAGAGCTTTTATCAACTTTAAAACCCCAACCTGCTGCCCTGGGCATAGGTACCTTGGCCCCCAATTGCGCCTTGGCCTCCTGCTCTGCCTTGTGCCCGGTCACTGGCCGCTGCATTTGCGCTCCTGACAAACGGGAATAGCTCACCAGCAGGGCCAGATCCCTGGACAGAAAAAGACGCTAGGTGATAAGGGGAAACAGAAACATCCACTCGTGACTGTGAAGTCAGACCAGTATTTGTCTGTGTTTGCAGAGTGCGGGAGCCTTTTGACCCGTTCTGTGGCTTTAATAGGCTTACCGTGCTCTTAGGGAAAGAAACAAAAACACATTCATCTAAAACGAAACAGCAATGTGAAACAAACAGTCACCGGGGCAATATTAAAGACATCCCACTACGCCCCGGGGGGACTTGGCTCGGACTGGGAGGAACTGCTGTATCGGGGAATCAGGAGCCTCTGTGGACAACTAGTAACAGTGGCAGCGCCGTTTCGTGGGTGGTCACATCGGCCTGACCCTGAGACAGTCCTGGACTTCATTTCCGGCTCTGTGATCTGAGAAAGTTTACTTCTCTGCGCTTTGCTTGTGTTCCATTAACCTGGGTTAGTGCAACCCCCTTGGTCGGTGCTAGCAGAATCAGGTAAAGCCAGTCACGGAAAGCATTCAGCTGAGTTCCTGGTACCTTGTAAATGCCGAACGGCAGCAGCTGCTCTATTAATGAAACGGGAGCCTGAACACCAGCCCTCGTCTCCCTGGAGGGAGTGGGGGTGGAGTGAGCAGGAGAGGCAGGACGGGAAAGTAAAGGTGACAAGTAAAAATCGAGGTGCTGGTGGAGCAAAGACATGAGCAAGGTTGAGAAGACCTAAAGACGCAGGTACGCTCAGCGGGGATGTTAAGTGGACCGCGCTGAAGATCGGGGTGGGGAGCGAGGATGTTGCACCGTTTACCTTGAGGCAGGTGGCTTTCAGGTCACAGATGACCTTAGCAGGTGGCTTGGCATCTTCCTGCTGTTTGACTAAGTCAGCATCCTATATGTATTTAGTTTCTTCCTTCGCAGCACCTGGGGGCATCTAACACATTATAGTCTTTCAGTAACACACCTGTGATGTCAGCAGAGCTGGGATAAAGTGCCTGACGTGGGACTGAATGGCCCGCAGCAGGTGAGGGATGGGCCTGGCTCCAGGTTTCCCTCTTCCCAGAGCCCAGGTGGCCCATCATGGCGTTTGTCACCGCACATCTGCTCTGGGCGAACGAGAAAGGCAGGGAGCTGAGCCCAGGCAGGACTCGAGCCTGCAGCTTCAAAGCCTTCTGCAACGGAGCCATGAAAACACTTCTGCTTTCCATCTAGGGAGTGCGGGCCTGTAATTATGGAAATGGTTGTGCATAATTTCCACAACAGCACGGTGTCAATAAGCAGAGTCCTTTTCCTGGAACAAACGGAAGGTGTGTGTGGCTGTGCCTGGCCAAAACGGGTCTCTTCATGGGACAGAAAAGTCTGGGCAGCGGCAGGAATTCTGCTAGCCCACACTTGTGACTTCACCTCCAAAGCCTGCTTCGTGCCTGCGCCAAGCATTGTTTGTAGAGTTTGTCTTCACCCCTTGCCTAGTTCGGTCTTTCCACAAGGCAGCCTTCAAGTAATCAGGCAACTGTGGGAGCTGTTTAGAATGCGTATTGCACAGCGTCCCCCAGAAGGGCGAGAGTTCTAGATACGGATGTGTTCACCGATTGGAGTTCACCGATTGGCCGGCACTGTCTCAGGGGTTCCCTGCTCTGGGGTGAGAGATGCCGAGTCCTCCTCCTGTAGGGTTATAGTTATTTGTGAAATGATCTACTGAAAACATGCTTTTATTATGTTATATCCACAGTTGTAAGATATGAGAGGAAAAAGGAGGATATGGAAAAGCGAAGAAATAAATCATGAGGATGGAACCTTGTATTTGAGACTTTAAGTGTTGGCCATGGTTAACCAGCTTGTTAGTCAATTCCCCTTCCACCCAAATGTATATAAATATGGAAAAATATATAAAGTACTTATGTAGAGGAAACGGGCAGTATCCAATGTGAGGCTGAGATCTCCAAGCGAAGGGAAGCCCCTGAACTCCATTCCTCGTTTACCCTGATTTCTCCCCAGTGCGGTTTCCAAACCGCTGTCTGAGGGACTCGCGTCCAAGCAGAAAGCTGCCTTTTTTTGCTGTCGGAGGAGACAGGGACTGGTATTTGGAGTTGCCATGGTGACCAGGATGTGAAGGGTAGGGTATTAGAGAGGAGGGAGCTGCAGAGGGGCCCCCGAAGCCTGCATGAAAATTTAAATGGGGCCTTTGGTTGACTCATAAAACTGCATATTCACAGAACGAGACAGCAGGAGAGGGAGCAGAGGAAAAATGCAGGGAGGCGGAAATATTCAATGAGAAATTTCAGAGGTTTCACAGCCTTGGGGAGACGTGAACGTTTGGGTCCAGCTGTGAGTCCCTCGAGCTGGTTATTGTTGAAACGTCTCATCCTGGAAGACAGGAGTGAGGTAAATGTGTGCAGGAGTGAGGGCTGCGTGCTGGGAGGAAGGGCAAAAGTGAAGGGACGCACCCCAGCAAAGACCCAAATCCAGCGGTGGTGGGCTCAGGCTGATCCTCCAGTGATTTCCTTGCCTGCTAGATAAAAATGCTCTTTAGAAGAAGATAACATCCTGTAGAGTGTGATGTATCATTTATAATGTCCAGCATGCAACAAAAAAGGACTAGACATGCAAATAAGCAGGAAAAGTGACTAACAATCGAGAGAGAAAACAAAAAATAAAGAAGGACCCAGAGGTGATATGTACCCGTATAATATACTAGGTAAGGGGTCCAAATCACCATGATCAATAGATTAAAAATCAAAGAAAAATGCTCGAAATGAATAAAAAGATAACGTATTTCTCCATAAAATTGGAACCTATTAAAAGAACCTAATAGAGGTGTGGACCTGTAAAGAACAATATTTGAAACTGAGATCTTTTTTCCCGACATATGGCTGATTAGTCTAGATCTTCATGGGAACTCTATTTACCTGCCACACACAATAGCATCTGTGATGTGGAGAGAAGCCCCAGCAGGTGGAAGCTGATGAATGACAGTGAAATGCAAGACTGAAATTGCATATGCAAAAGAGAAACTGTGAATGGTACGGATTTCGACCAATCAGATGAGACACCCATAAGACATGAGAAACCCTGACTCGGTCTGTGTATTAGTTTGCTAGAGCTGCTGTAACAGTGAGTCACAGTGGGTGCTTTGTGCAGCTGAAGTCACACAGCGTTCCTCCTGCCTGTTCCTTCTGCCCAAAGTAATTGGAATTAACTTGCAGTTGCTTTCAACCCAAAGACCTAGTAATTGAAATAACTGGGACAAGATGTGAGCCTGTGAGATCTCAGCACACTTGTCGATGGTCAGAATGGAGCACAACTTGGAGTTTCAGATAGACAAATCGCATGTTGTTTCCTTGGCAACAGTCAAAGGGAGGGAGAGAAGGAGTGGGAACAGGCTGGAGGGAAAGCTGGTGGAAGAGACACGGAGACGGGGGTGGAGATAGCCCTGGGGGGAGGCCTGACTCTGGCGGCTGGTTTTTGGACCGGACCCCAGACAGAGGCCACTCTGAACTCCGCCTCCCTATTTCGATTCTCTAATTTGGTCCCATGGAATAGCTGTAATTGCATGTTGGTTTCTGTGTAGTTGGATGTTACTCTGTGCTTAGGCTGTAGTTCTTGGCTGCCTGCTAAATCCGCTCTATTTCCTTTCAAAATCATATTTTCTGAAGTGACAATGCGCCTGGAAAATGATGTTCACCTTCTGGCTCCGTAGCTGTAACTGGGCTTCTAGGCATCCTACGCCTGGAAATATATTCTCGAACAACGCCTCAGATTGTCTTTAAATTCTCTGGGTAGCAAATCATTTAACCTTGCCAAAGAGAGGCGTGCCCACTGCCCTCAGCTCCCGGGAGGTAATCTCTAAGGCCTTGCAGTGCCATGCCCGATAGGAGTGGCACTGGATGACCGGGGTTTGGGCCGCGCCAGGTCATGTAACTGTGTTATTTATGGTAGGAGCTTTGAGTCACATGGTATCAGCTGGACTTCCAGAGTTGCAGGAAACGGAGGTCAGCCGGGTGGGCAGCAACCTCTTTCTATAAAATATTTTAGTTGTCGCCAGTCATGCAGCCTCTCTCACAGTGATACAGTGATGCCATCAGAGCCCAAAATAGCCACAGACAATCCATAACTGAGTGGGCAGAGCTGCGTTCCTGGAACTCTCTATTTACAAGAACAGGGGATTTATTTGTCCCTTGGGCTCTCGCTTGCTGACTCCTGGACTTGGTGGTCTTTTCTAGCTCCCAATTTTGTAATTCTATGCCAGCAAATCAAAATCCAGCAGTCACTTCCTTACTTTCTGGTTAAGATCCCTGGTGCCAATCCATTTCTAAGTTTGTCTGTTGAAGGCCACTGAAATTAGAAACAATCATGATAATAATATTTCTTGAAAAACTCATGTACTGTAAATCTAACAAATATTTTTCAGACATGAGCTAATAGAATTCTCTCAAACCCCGCAAAATGGTACCATGATTTTGACCTGCATGTACAGATTTTGGAAACTGAGGCTCAGAGAAAACTTAGGAAATTATTATATGTGCCCATAGTCAATGGTATACTTGGAGATCAAGTTCAGGTGTGTCGGCTTTAAGAACCTGATTCTTAGACATCATGTTCTCTGCTGCTCTACATGAAGATAGAATATTCATCCCGCCTGCTACTCTATTATCAGGAAGTATGAACGATCTGTATTAACCGTAGTGATATTATGAATAATGAGCATCCACAAATAATCACCCTCAAACCTTGATTAGCTATCATACAAGGTTTAGTAGCCAGGAAAAGTAAAGATTTTATCAGAGTGGCTCAAAAATTGCAAGTCAATACAACTCCACATATTACCATTTTATCTTTCCATTTCGATCATGGCAATTTGTGACCTGCCCGTGGAATTGTCTCATGAGTTCATTTCCACTTTAACCTCTTTGTGACCCTCACATAGTGCAGACAAGGAAGGAAGAGTGTATTGACAATACTAGGAATGTTTAAGTAAAATAAATCCAATTCACAAACGTTTCAGTCCTTTTTTCAAGGGAATGCAGGACTCTGGTAAAGCTAAAAATGACGAGAGAAGGTTGAAGTTCTACAAGACGCCGGATGGTGGCAGCAGAGAACGCGTGAGAAAAACTCATGAGTGAAAACAGTTTTAAACACACAAATACGTTGTAAATAGTTGCGGACCTACTAATTATTAAAGCCCATGAAAATAAGGAAGCTGTGAAGGACATGCACTTCAGTACCAAGGGTACCTGAGTTTGACTCATTGGCATTGAACTTGGGCAGGTCTTGTTTTCTCGTTTGTAAAGTGGGATAATGATGTTTATGTAATAGCTATGGGGTTGTTTGGGATTGAGAGAGATAATGAATGCAAAAGGGTTAGCCAATGCCTAGGAAGTTTAAGGAGAGAGAGAGAGAGAGGGATAGAGAGAGAGAGAGAGGGGGAGAGAGAGAGAGAGAGGAAGAGAGAGAGAGGGAGAGAGAGAGAGAGGGAGGGGGGAGAGAGAGAGGGAGAGAGAGAGGGGGGAGGGAGAGAGAGAGAATACGAGTCATGCAAGTGTGGTCACCCTATTCCACAAGGACGTTTTTGCGACTTTGTCTAACCTGCTAGAGCACCACGGGCAACACGGAGCCGTCAGCTCCTGGGTGCGGCCAACAGGAGGCGCACTGTCTGCAGAGAGTTTAAAAACGATAGCACAACCAGCGAACACCAGTCTGCTCATCATGACCACTGTGCACCAGCAGCTTTAAATTGTGCCTGTGGTAAAAATACTCTTCCTCTGGGACACTCTTCTGTCCCCAGCAAGCTGAGGTTTTCATGGTCAGTTAAACCTTTAGAGACTTTGCCCTCTGGCCTCCTCCTGTCTGCCTTCTGTCCTTACCTCTCGCTGAGTCCTCCTCTCTGGTCCAGCGGGGCTGACTGCCCTGGGGAGAGGCCTGCACCTTGCGCTCACACGCCTCCTGCCACCTGAAATGCCTTGTCATCTCCCTGCTGCTTATCTGGACCTTCCTTTTCCCTCATGGGCTTGAGGAAAGGGCTGTGCTGTCTGGGAAGCCTCCCCACTCTGTTGGAGCCCGGAAGGATCTCTCCCTGCTTGTACCTGTAGCACCTGCTGCCTTGTCCTGAAAGACCCGGCCCCGCCTCCCTTCCAATGCACAGGAGAAGCCGCTGCACGGAGCTGGTGCTTATTTCCACGTTCTAGACCAGCTTCAGCTTTCGATATCATCCGTACTCTTGGTGTCTGCACCTGTGCTTAGACTTCCGGTTATGATGCCTCGCAGAATAGAGAATGCAATAAAAACAGTGAATACAACGCAATATGAACATTCAGCATCTGAGAGAGAAGAACTAGGGCTACCTTGTGGGCTTGGGGGCAAGTGACTGGGCCCCGTGTTGCAGAACCAGAATTAGTCTGGAAGGCCCCAGGTATGAGATCTAAGTTCCCAACTCTATTGGGGTTATTGCTCAGTCATTTTCTGTGGGATCTGGAATCCTTTCATCTCTCCTTTGCTGGTGTAAAATCTCATTCGGGTTTAAGCATGTGATGGCCACTTCCCTTATGAACCACATGAAAAACACTGGGTCTTTGAACTTGACCCTTAACCTTGCCTCTAAGTCATAACCAGCTTCTACGAACAGTATACTGTCATTGTGTACCTGGCATCGCAGCGGAGAAATAAAATTGTAGCAGGACTATCTCAGGTAGGAGACTACGTAAAATGAACCGAGGAGGTTATTAGAAGGTTGTAAAATGTATTTTCTCATATCCTCATATTCAACAAGTCTGCTGTGTACCGTTAGGCCGTTTGTGAAAAACTCGGACAGACCCTGGAATCCGAGGCTCGGTCTCCCGAAGCACCAGGGTCTCACAGGTCCTGGGACTCAGAGCAGCGGTCTGGGGAGAGGGAAGCATATCTGGGCCAAGGCGGCTCCTGCCTGGGAAGAACTGGGACAGGTGGTCTGACTTCGCCCCTCCCAGACTCCAGAGATGCTGGACTTGGGTGTTCCGTCTGTCGTGGGGCTGGGCGAGTAGAACTTTGATGAGAACTCATCTCATCGTTGATGAGAATCACTCTCTTAGCTGTTTCAGGGAACGGGAACAAGGATGCAAATCAGGATATATGCAAATGTCTGAGCGGATGAAGGGAAGCAAGAAAGGAGCGCCCACTCCTCCCTTTTAACCAAATAGACATTTTACCTTGCTCTCTGTCTCATTGCTTACCCACCACCGAGGCTCACGTTTTGTGCCACTGAATTCTGGGAGCAGACCAATTGTGCCATTGCCGGAGGGAGGAAGAACGCGTGGTGAGGGAGAACGAGGCGGAGGCAGAGCTGTTTGAAAGATCGCTTGTGCAAAACAGGACCGCGACTTTCTCGCCACAACCCCGGGAATAAAACTTGGAGCAGTGGTAACAGACTTGGGTTCCAAGTAAACAGCAGAACTTTCCAACAGCCAGTTGTCCAAAGACAGAACGGACTGCTGTGTTGGTGCCGAGCCCCCGTGGTGCGAGGTGCTCACGTGTGCACCTGTCCGTGAATGACGTGAGCAAACAGATTCCAACTCCACTTCTTCTCCGTAGTTGTTGCTTTTGTAATTCTGCCATTCTTTCCCCAAATCTGTTGATGACCCACTCACAATTTTTTTGAGCCTCTCAAACTCAAACCCACATGTGAAAAGCAACTTCTGTGTTTTCCTTTCTCTTTCCTGCACTCACATTATTATAAGCTACAGGCTTCCCTTCTTCTGCTCTTTACTTACGCATCACCAAGAAGATGTCTCTAGTATGTCTTCTGGGTGATGCATAGGTAAATTGGCTGAACTCTCCCCCCGCCTGCTTCCTAGGACTGACTGCGGTTTTTCATTCTGTGTCACTTATAACTCAAGGGAGACTGAGCTGCCTCTTACAGTGTTAGGGTTAAGTTATTAGGGGGCTTATCAGTCATCCATTTGCTGTGGCGACTCAGAAATATTTTCACTTGGTAAATAAAATATGGACATTTTATTTTATTGAACTGCTTCAAGTCTCTCACATTGACTATTTGGCATCTCAAGATTCTTTTCAGCAGCTTAATTTTGACACCCGGCCTTAACTTTGCTTTGAAGGTCAAACTACTTGATGGAGAAGATTTTATTTTAATGTACGTATTGGCATGCTTCACAGGTTCATCGGCTCCTTCTTTTATGTGCCGAGAATGAAAATAAACAATCCTTCGACGGCCCATCAACCAGAGTTTTATTACTATGTCGGGCCCTGTGTCCCGTAGGTGGACCCGGCAGCCGGGAGCCGCTCGCCGGTTTTATTTGTTGTTATGGCATTTTGCGCACACTGCAAGGAACTGTGGTTGTGGACATGGGAATAGCGTGTGCGTCAGACTAGGAGCCCCAATTCCAGAGCCTGCCCGAGGGATCTGCGATGGAGCGGGCAGGCCCTGATGGGGCTCTTGCCGCCTTCTCTCTCGGGCATATAATGCCCAGCCTGTATGGACCAAGGAGAGTGATGGGCAGAGGCGGGCACAGGGGCCCTTTCCCTGGGCTTCTCTGTGCGCTGGGCCCGTGGCTCACTTTAGAAATGTGGAGGCCTGGTGGTGGGGAGGTTGAGGAACTCGGGGAAAGAGGGCCCCTTTCTAAATGCGTCAGAATGAAAACCCTGGGAGAACATCAGAGGACACCTCTGTGTGCCGGCTATAGTTCGCTAGCCTACTTGTTAACTCACAACTAGTCTCTTAGCAACTAGAGACTAACAGGTACACAAGGAGAATGAAAAACATTAACAATGCTCTACGAATTGTTTTCAGTGCTTTGCAAGTGCTGTCTGCTCGCCATCCTGCCCCCCACCGATGACAGGAGGATGCATCTTGAAGGGGGGGATCTTTGGGACCAGGCGGGCAACGTAACTGGCCGGAGCTACCGTGTCTAGTAAGAGCAGAGCTGGAATTACCCCCGCCCGGGCTGTGTCAGGCCGCACGGCTAGAGATGGGGAGGCCCTCCTGTTGTGAGGACTCGATCACGGAAAATTTTATTTGATTGGCTATTTATGGTAGATGCACAGACCATATGAAATTGCTAAGCTATTTTAGGAGTATTTTTTTTTTTTTGCCACGACTCTAAATGCAAATAAAAAAGCTCTTGCTTTCAGTGGTTAAAGGATTGTGGTGATGCTGGTGAACGCATCGCTAGTCGGGCGCTGATGAACGGCCCCTTGGGAAGCAGGGCGACTGTGGGTCTTCGTGGAGAAATGAGGAAGCTGGGAGCACTGCTTTCCAGTGTCACCGCAGGTCAGGTCTGTGGGAAACCAGAGCATTTCCCAAGGTTCCACGGCTGCCCCAGGGCCCGACAGCAGCTCTTGGGACCTGGCTCTTTCGTCATCCCCTCGGAAACGGATGTCTGTGACTTCTCACTCTGCGCGTCCTGCTGTCACCGGCACAGCAAGGCTGTGTGACAGCAACGTGATGTTGTTGGCAGTGGCTTTCCTCGAAGGGAGTCTGAGGGCAGAGCAGGTGCTCAGAGACATCTCTGCACAGCTCACGTTTGCAGTCCAAACGCACGGCTCTATCCACTGTCCTAGTTGTGACACACAGAAAGGACAGACAGTATCACACTGAAATCATACATTGCCAAGAAATAGTATAGGGTTAACGGCTGGTTGTAAATAGAGATGGAAGTGGCTCACTTAGTGACTTTCCACTTACTTCTAAGTGTGCCCAACTGCGTTGTAGGAATCCAGGTAACTTTCACCTTCAGTTTGAGTATCAAGCATCTCATTTAATCCGCAGATCTTGCCTACAAAGGACTGAACGTTTATGATGTGCCCCCAGTATGTTAAAGTCCTCGCCCGCCCAAGGTAGTAGCGTTAGGAGGTGGGAGTTTCAGGGGGTGATTAGGTCATGAGGATGGGGCCCTCATCCGTGGGATTAGTACCCTTACACCTGAGACCCCAGGGAGACCCCTGGCCCCTCCTTTGTGTGAGGTTACAGCTAGAAGGTACTACAGATCAGAAATGAACCAGAAATTGGGTTTTCACCAGGTGCTGAACCTCTCAGCAACTTGATCTTGGACTTCTCAATCTCCAGAACTGTGAGAAATAAATTCCTGTTATTTATAAGCCACCTGGTCAATGGCATTTTGTTACAGCTGCCAAATGAACTAAGCCTCTGCCCTAGAACTAGCCCTTCCTGTACTATGACATATTTATGACAACAAGAACAGTGGGCTCAGCATCACTTTGTATCATTAGTTCCTGGGTCTTATGCAAGCCCACTGACATTCTCTGAGCCTCTGATTTTCTATGGTATTCAGAATGAGGTTAATAATTTCTACTTTGTTAAAAAGCAATAATAGTAAACCTTGATGAAGAAAGCTTGCAAAATATATTGTAACGGAATCATTCATCAAGGAGTGTCTTGAATGGGGAAGAGGTTAATTGAATCACACTGGAATGAGTTTAATTTAATTTGCAGTGATTAGAGAATAATTTTTTCCTTTAATCCTCAGGTTTTGCGATCCTGAGCCATCAGAGACTCCTGGAAACTACAACGCAATTAGATTTAGTTAGACACGAGGGAGAAGGGAGAATTATCAAACGGAGGGGAGACAGAGGCGACCCCCTTTGCTCTCCTGGCCTCTGGAAGTTCTGAGATGGAACCTGTGGCCCTCAATGGACTCCTTGTGCCCCCCAGGGTCAGCTGATCCCAGCTTTGTGCACAAGGAGACTTGGCATTTGTGACAATGACCTTGGCAGTCAGAGTCAAAGCAAGCCCCAAGCGTGTTGAAAGTGTGGGCTCTTTCCCAAGTGAGCAGGCCCCTCTTCTGACTAAGGAAGAAATGCAAGTATACTGGTTTCTTCTAGAAAAAATATAAATACATATTTTTGAAGAGACCAGAGATTTTTCTGCCCACGAGGGTGGAAGCTGGAGGGGACATATGCTCTTGGGGTGAGCGCGACGGCTGGTCTGGGGTTATTTCTCCGGCTGGAGTCTGCTCAGGCCGAGGTGCACTTGGGCGCGGCGGGTGGCAGCTGCAGCGTCCCGAGGGGAACTTCACAGCACACCAGCGGAAATGTAAACCCCACACTCATCCTCGGAGCTAGAGATGGGGCTTCTATCTCCCTGTCTCAATGCCTCTAGTCAGAGAAGGATTATCATTCCTTTGTTTCAAGCGGTGGTGATTTGGCGAATGTTGGGGGGCGGAGTGGAGAGTTGAGCCAGCAAGTGGTGTTAGTGAACAGGTTTAAAGGTATTTTAATCATAGGCTTTTAGTGCTATTTCGGAACGCGTGTGTGGCCCCTGCTTACCTCCGCCCGTCAGCTCCAGCTGCTGAGAAACAGGCAAGTCACTGTCAGGAAGACGGATGTGAGTGTCTGTGGGCCCTGCATTTTTGATCCCAAGGTCAATGAACAAGCGAGTGTGCAGAACTGTGCACGGGAATAGTGTCTCCTGTGACTGGAGAGGAAGGCCCTCCCTCTTCTGAGAAATGCAGCCCCAGAAGCCCACGACCGGCTCAGGTGCCCTGGGCAGCGACTGACCCTGTCTATTCTCCTGAAATCTGAATTCCTCTTCACGTCACCCTGGTTTCCAGTCTACCCTGGAATCTGTGCAAAAGTATCAGACATGCCCGCTTTACCGCCTCTCTCTACTGACACTTTGCAGAGCAGAACAGATCAGACCCATTTTCTTTCTGCAGTCCGTTGAAAGTGTTTGAAACTTCCTAACAGCTGTGAGACAATATTTATTCTTAATCAGCAACTGATATCCTGAGTCTAACACTGTGTAACACGTGTGACTGGGCTGAAGCCCGCAGCTGCCCGCGCGGTGAGGCCGGATGTGGCCAGGAGGGGGCGGTGTTCCCCGAGAGGGATGCTGGGGGGGGGTCTCAGGCTGGGTCAGACCCTGGTCTAGAAATATAGTAAAATGCTTCTCGGGGCGGTTCAGGAGGAAGCCAAGGATTTCCATTTCCAGGAAGGCCAGTCCGACGGATAGGCTGGAGGACTACCTGCTGAGTTTTACCTGGTGATGCTTGTGGGGATTTGGGGGGTGGGGCAGGGTTAGTGCAGTGGAAGAACTGGGGGAAGGGGATTCGAGAGTAACCTTTGCAGGTGAATTTCAGAGGGTGGCAAATTGCTCCAAAGGCTTGTGCTCGTTTCTGCGTTATTATTAACGAGCTGCAGGGAAGGGCTCGCTGTGCGCCTGTGGAGTCAGCTTGGGAGCTGACTAAAAACGCGGATTCTGCTGTGCATCCTCTTGACTTGCTGGTTCCGAAGGTTGAGGGTGGAGCTAAGAAATCTTCCTTTTAAATCATCATGGCTGGTACCCGATGCCCATAATTTAACAAAGACCGCTGAAGATTTCAAAAGGAGCATGAAGAATCTCATGTTCTTATTGACCACGGTTAGAATTCATCACTAGTCCCCACATACTCAAAAATAGAAAAAGGGGCGTGCAAGCAGACTCGAAAATACTTCTGTGTAATTTGGTCGTAAGTGATGGGAAGGTAATGCACCTTTTTAGTCCTTTGTGTATGTCAGATGGCTGGAACAAAATAAGCGTGTTAGTCTTCACTACAGCTCAGCACGTCAGTTAGTGTGACACCACCCCACAGGCGAGTGGGCAGGCTCACAGAAGTTGAGTGACTTGTCCCTGGCACGTGCAGTCATCAACAGGGCCCCCAGGCTCCTCCCTCTCCCTGGTCTGTGGGGGAAGGGCGTCTACCGTGGTTTCCAAGACGACGGCTACCCCAGCAGATGGCGCTCGTGTATCTCCAGGCTGTTCCCCAGCCATCTGCCCAACGGCTTGTTCGTCTTCTTGGTTGTCTGGGTGTTTCCCAGCCACCGCAGGTTCTGCCTGTTCTCTGTTGTAGTCACCGTCTTCCTCCCCCGAGCTCAAGCGAAAAGTGGTCCAAGCCCAAGGTCATGCGGTTCTTTCGATTCCAACATCTAATTATCTCCTGATCCAGAACGAGGTCCGTACCAACATCAGTCTTGCCTATAGGGCTGAGTCCTCTGCATTGCTGTAAATGAAGATTACTGGCTACCATTCTTGAGCATCTTGAGATGCCAGGACCTTGGGGCATCTTCACACGTGTTAACTCATGTAACCCTCACAACGTTCGTGAGTGAGGTGCTTTATTACGACCATTTGCACACGAAGTTGCTGAAGAAAAGAGAAGTTAAGGATTTACTCATTGTTTTTTTTTTTCATTTCACCAGGTACCAGGTCCTTACCAGGCGCCTGATACATATTTCATGAATCAGTTTGCTTATAGGTTTATTCATATTTTCTAGTGGAATCAAGAGACGTGGTTGATTTTGTTCAGTAAGAACTTTGAGAATCTATTTAGAGGAAAAGCATTTACAGCTGCCTTGCTCCCCTGCGTATATTTATCCCTGGTGTTTGAATTTCTGCCGGAACACACAAGTTCATAATCACCGCATTTTGCCATGTATCATGCGCACCCACGTCTTGTGTGCATTATACACGGGATTATTACACCCATTATCATACCCGTGGCATGTAATCATTATATCCATGTATAATGCGCATCCTTATTTTCCCTCAAAAATTTGGGTAAAAAAGTGTGCATGATACATGGTAAAGTACAGTATGAAAGAACATTTTAGATAACCTTTTAAGAACCATCAGAGGTAAGGACAGAAGTGTTCAGTGAGGTTTTAAATTCTGGAAACCTGCCTGACAAGTGAATATGGGTGATTTTTAATGGGAAAGTCATTTCTCTTTGTCTCCGGAAAGCATTCTGGGGGACATTCTCCCGCCGAGGACCCGGTGGCCCAGTGGTGTTCGTCCAGGACGGTATCTACCTGCTCACGTTTCTGGGCACAGCAGCTGGTAAGGGGACGGGGCAGCATTGGGCCCTTCCGTGAGTGTCTCAGGGCCAGTCTGGGGGTCCTGATGGGCTCTGAGTCGTCCCCATGGTGGAGGGGCCCACAGGACAGTGTTCCCACGGGCAGTGACTGCACGGTACAGAGAGGACACTCCGCAGGGGAGGGGGCCGCGGGACAGCCAGCGATGGCAGGGAATGGGGCAGGCGGTGCACAGCAGTGGATGGAGACAGCTCTCGGGGAGCCCGGGAGAGCGAGCACCGTGGGGTTTAGTCTCCTCTGCGGGCTGTGTCGCTACTTTGTGTCCTGAGTGAGGGGGGCAGAAGCACATGTCTCACTTTAATGCTCTGGCCATTGTGAAAAATGAGAGCGGAGCAGTGGGGTTCCCAGGGACGTGGTGCTCACAGCGTGTCTGTCTGTTCCCCTGAGAATTTAAAGGGGAGGCTCGCGAACTGAGCGACGTTATGTTCCAATGTGTCTTTCCTGAACGGCGAAGGGGGTGGTGCCCATCCCTGTGTCTCCATCGGCCTTGGTCTGATGACCAAAGTCGGAGCGTGGCCCCAATCCAGTTGGTCTTGCTTCTTCAGTGAAAGGTGGTACCCTCCGTGATCCATCTGTTCAGCAGGCAGTCGCTGAGCAGGACCCTTGGGCTGGCAAACCCGCGGTCGGGAGAGAGAGACGCTGACACACAGTCACATCTGACCCTGTAATGATGTTCTGTGTGTGCCGGGAGAGAGGAAGGGCTGAGAGAAGGTGTCCCCGTGTAAGTGACCCGTGGGGGGACTTGAAGAATGATTAGGATTGGCCAGGAGCAGTTTGTGGGGGGAAGAGTCAGGTACACAGGGCTGGCTCATCCCACGCTCCCGTGGCTGCAGAGGGTTTGTGACTTTGAGGCCGGTTACAAAGGAGGCTTCGGGGGGGTGGGGTGGTTTCGGCGGGGCGAGTCGGAGAGGATGCCGTGGGAGTGGGAAATGCCACGTGGTCACATAGTGCACTGGGCCCACTCAGATCCTTCGGAGGCGTCTCTGTCCGCCCCGGGAAGCTGGGATGAGCGGTGGATTACAGCCGTGCTGGTGGATGGGTTGCCTGTTTGGGCTCTGCAGGTGCCAGAAGAGGGAAGGAAGAGCCCATGGACTGCGCAGATATAAAGACAGCGACCGGGAACTGAGACACTGGGCTTCTCATGGCAGCGCAGCTGTCGTGGGCTAAGGGGACCCCTCTCTGGACAGATGGGAAATGAACAAAATGCGTCTAAGGACAGCAGACATGAAAAACGCAGACGGCAGACATGAAAAACCCGTCTCTAAGGACATCCTCAGCGGGAGTTCAGGGCCGCCCTCAGAGCAAGGATTTTCAGCCTGTGCCACCGAAGACTGGTGTTGCCCATAATTTCAGATATTTATTTTTCTTCCAGCATAGGGAGAGGGGGCTTCAACCACTCTTTCTGTGCTCAGTGCTGAGTTCTGTAACTTGCCTCAGACTAACTCTGACATTAAAAGTAAAAACGAGTTTACATCCCATGTTTTAAAAAGAAAACCATGTGGGAGGCAGCCCTGCGTCTGGGAGACCGAGAGAAACAGCCCCCCCCTCCTCGCCACACACCGCCCGTTCCCAGCCCACGTGGTCTGTGCTGTGCGTGGCCAGGCGGGGGAATCTTTGGCAGCCGCAGCATATATAATCATGTTTTCCTCCGAGCAGAAGATTCATAGTCAAGTTTTCAGTTCATTAAAGAGTTAAAAATTGCTCTGTAACTTTGAAAATGCCACGTTTTCCTATAGTGTCCCTTGAGAAAACAGGGACCTTGAGGAGTGACTTCATGCCACGGTTAGAGAAGGGGACAGGCAAGCACAGTGGTGGTGCTGTGAGCTGGGGACAAGGGTGTGTGTTCAGGTGTGCACCCTGGCTGGGACGACGCATGGCATTATTCTATTTTCATGCAGTGAGAAGGGTGGAAGGGGCAAATCCCGCACCTGTGCACTGAGATCCCTCCTCAGAGGGCTCACGGAGCAGGTGGGAGCTTCCGCCCCCACAGTGCAGGTGAAAGAAGGGGCATCAGACACAGGGAGCGGTGTGCTCACCAGGCACGTGCGGTAGAACCACCAGAGGTGTGTCGCTTTAGGGTCACTCTCTCTTTGCTTTCTGTCTGCATTTAGACACGCTCATATCCCCAGCATCTTGGAGGAGCCACTCACTGAAGCCGCTGCTTCCTCCCTCATCACCCACCTTCATTTGCTGTCGTGGCTTCCCCACCTCGCACCTGACATGCACCTGGCTGTGCCCTCCCCCCTCCCCCCTCCCATGGTGGGCCTCCTGTTTTCTAGTTACACATCGACGGGAACTGGTTCTTCCATCACTCAACCTTTCCGAAACATTTAGTTCTGAAGACCGGTCTCTCTGTCCTGACATACTGCTGTTCTGCCCGCTCTCTCTCGGACTTCCTGTGGGGACTCTTTTCCCTCTGACTGTCCCTTAAATGTTGGCATTCCGCTGATTATGTGATATTCTCTCCTCTGGTTTCAATTATGATAAGTGTGCCACTCATTCCTATGTCTGCAATTGCACTTGAATTCTGTAACCATTTCATCAATTTCTATGTGACATCCTCAACTGAGCTGCCGCATGGCCCCTCAAACCCCACATTTCTAAAACTGAATTCATAATCTCACTCCCTCTACGAGTCTTTCCTTCTAGCCTCCCCCACTCCAGACTTCCCTGTCTCAGCCATTGGCACATTTATCTACGTTGGAAACTGCTCATCCCTTCAGCTCTGCTCCTTCATCATCTCTGATGCCCAATCAAGTTCTAAGTTCTGATTAATTAACAAAAGTTTCTATTTCCTAGATATCATTCAACGTGATAGGCTCTTCTCCTTTTCATTCACCATTTCCTACCATTTGCCATGCCCCCTGCCCCCTGAGCGCCCAATGCCAAAGCTGCCCTTTCATGCGTCCCCTCCCTCTTACGCTGGGAAACACCCTTCAGTAATCGGCCACGCTGTCATTACTCCTGTGAACCTTGTGAGGTTGTCCTCGGAGGCAGCTGGCTGCTCACCTCCCCGCCCTCCCGAGTTACCCGGGAACTTGGCATTCACCTCTTTTCCAGATACTCACCAGAAAGGGCGTGACTCTCCGAGTATCCGTCTCTCCTTCTAGACTGGGAGGGCCTCGGGAAGAGGGGGTTTGTTTTCACTCCAGGGAGCTGGAGTCTTCCTAATTTGAAATACATTTGCAAAGGGGCCAGTTCCCTGAAAGGCCATTTGCCAAGTGATCATATTCACCAGATTTATCAAGTTATTCCACGCACTTTAACGGTTAAACCTACCAGGATGTTTAAATTTGGTTCCCAGTGATGAAACATGATGTTTTGGATATTAACTTTTTAAAGTTGATAAAGCACTTGAGAATCTGGCAAGGAAAAAAAAATCCATAAATGCTAAAGATGACCAAACAGAACCAGGATTAATTAAAAACTAATATGGACCTGGAGAATATTGTGCTAAGTGAAATAAGCCAGTCAGAGACAGGCAAGTACCATGTGATTTCGCTTATATGTGGAATCTAATGGACCAAATAAACTGATCAAACAGAGAGAGACTCGCAGAGAACAGACTGCGAGCTGTCAGAGGGAGTCGGGACTAGGGGCTGGGAGATGCAGGTGAAGGAAGAACCCACCTCATTGGCTGTGTGGTGATGACCAGAGGGCCGGGGGTGGGGCAGGTAGGAGAGGGTGAAGGGGCATAATCGGTGGTGGAAGGAGGCTTGACTTGGGGTGGTGAACACACAGCACAATATGCACGTGATATATTACACGATTGTGCCCCTGAAACTTATATAATGTTATTTACCAATGTCACTCCAATAGATTCAATTAAATGTATTCTCAAAGGAAAAACTGTTTCCACCGCCCTCATTTTATAAGCAACGGGGCCACTTGTCTATCCCTGATATATTTTCAGTTATCTTTGAATGGCATTTTCTATTTTGGTAAATTTTAAGCATTTCTCTAATTATTTGCTATTTCCTCAAATGACATAGCAGCTTTCCTTTTATATACCTAGCATTTAAAGTTTAGGAGTAAGCTGAACTTTAATTAAGACTAGAGTTTAAATTTAAACTCACGGATACTAAAATAAATCAGAATTTTAAATTAAATTAAAATTTAACTAAGTAAAATGTTTAAATTAAGTTAAATTTAGAATTTAATTTTAAATTCATCCAAAAGAGTCAGAATTAGTCAAAGACATCAGATATCTATGAAAGTAAAAATGTGACTTCTACCAAGGAACAGTTAGGGTATTTTAACTTGGTTGGTAGCAATTTGCAAAATTATTTCTGAAGATACTAAAAACATTGAAAACAAATGACCAAAATGGATCAAATAAAACATAAAAGTTAAAGAAGGATAAAAAAGTAAATTGATCGAAAATATGAGCCCGGCTGGTGTGGCTCAGTGGATTGAGCAAGGGCTGGGAACCAAAAGGTCCTGGTTCAATTCCCAGTCGGGGCACATGCCTGGGTTGCAGGCCAGGTCCCTGGTGGGGGCCGTGTGAGAAGCAACCATACATTGCTCTTTCTCCCTCCCTTCTCCTCTCTCTGGAAATAAATAAATAAAATCTTTAAAAAAAAAAAAAGAAAATACGAAAATGAACACAGATGAATGCTAAAATTTGCTCAGTTAAAATGACATTTTTAAAAGAAGTCAAAAATGAGCCCTGGCCAAATAGCTCAGTTGATCAGAGTGTCATCCCAACACACCAAGGTTGTAAGTTCGATCCCTGGTTGGGGCACATACAAGAAGCAACCAGAGAATGCGTAAATAAGTGGAACAAGTACCGGTAAATGTGTTCCACTCTCTTTCTCTCTCCCTTCTTCTCAGTCTCTAAATCAATAAATAAAATTAAAAAATATTAAAACGGAGTAAACATCAGTATATACTGTGAATTCCCCCATGAAAACTAAAACTTTACTTACTGCACATGCACTACTTCATATGCAGTCACCGGATTGAATAGTCTTCCGAAAACTTACAAGATGATGTTTTGTCAAATCCGTGTGTTTCATGGGTTGGTTGTCAGTGAATCGGCGATTCTGTGAACGGATCTTTAGAAGTTTGTCTGCTCGTTTGCCAGAAGCAAACTTGCATTCTCCAGCCTCCACCACTCTCTCGTGCGATGGAGTCTCTCTTCCTCCTGAGCTTTCCTGGCGCCTTCCTCCGTGGTCTCCGTCACTTCTCGTACAACCCAGGCGCCTCAGGCTTCCCCTCTTTTCCAGGCTCCCCCTCTTCCACCCGGCCAGCGTATCCTGTCCTCCTCAGACTCAGCTCTACTCCCCTCTTCCCGATGCCCTTTCCCGGGGCAGTTTCCTCTTGGCCACCGCAAGGGTCACCTATGAGGTCCTGACCCAGCCCAGACCCCTACGGACTCCCCCCACATGTGCATTTGGATGTCTAAGAAACTCTTCCAACTCAATGTTTCCCAAAGGTAGATTCTTCTCCTCCCCGCCCCCGCCCCAGCTCTCCACGTGTGATATTCCGTGGCATTCTCTACTTGAGGTATGGCATTATTTCCTGTCTGATGGCACAAGCCAGGAACCAAGGGGCATTCTGGTCTCTCCCTCTCTGCCAGTCTCTAAGCGCAGCATGCCGCTGGTTCTTCATACGTTGGTCAAAGGCATTCCCATCCCCCATTCCACGGCCGCCATGCCAGGCCAAGCTACCGTCATCTCTCGTTCAAACTGCTCTCACAGCTCCTCCCCGATCTTATGGGGCGGTAAGGATCATATTCTTACCCCTAAAATCTTAGAACAGTCTGGCAGCTAGTAACCCCTGCCTGCGTGCGTGACAGTTTAATGAAAGCAGGGCATTATTTTGTCGCCCCTCCTTAAAATTTATTTTTAAATGTTTAATACATTTCTAAAACACAAATTAGATTATACCTCCCTCCTATTTAAAACCTTTCAATAGCTTCCTATTACTCTTAGAGTAAAACCCTAAGTTCACCACATGGCCCCCCGGTGATGCAAGCGTGCCCCCCCCGTGCTTTTCCATGTTCCTCGGAGACCCCTCTGCTCTCCGGGATGGACGTTGCTGGACCCTGGTGTGTGCCACGCTGTGTCCAGCCCAGACCCTCTGTCCTGTCCCTTCCCGGTAATGCTTCCCCCTTCCTACCTCTAGGCCCTGGGCTATGATATGCTTTTTCCTCTTTTGTAAACAGACTTTATTTTCTTAGAGCAGTTTTTGGGTTCACAGTAAAATTGAGCAGAAAAGGTACGAAGAGTCCCCACATCCCCCTGCCCACCCTCCCAGCCACCCCAACATTGTTCCGTTCTTAGCCCCGCCCCCAGGTTCATCTCTTTGATGTTGGCTTTCATGGAACCATTTCCTCTTCACCAGCATCCCTGAGATTGTAACGTGTTCGAGTCATTGTTTGTTGCATGTTTTTTTTCTTCACGAGGCACGAACCGGATGAGGGCCAGGATTGTGTCCATCATTATTGTTTGCTTCCCAAGATCTAATTGAGTGCCTGGCACAGGGTAGGTCTCACCAGCGTGTCTGAGGGACATTATCATAGAATCCTATACAGTCGCTGGGTTAATCACAGCTCTATATAATTACCATAATGGGATTTTGAAAACCTACAATAAAAATTAGCCATAATTTTGCTCTTTGTTTCTGTCCCGGGCTAATTTAGACTTGACGTTTATATCTCTTCTTGTACAGTAAGCAGCTTTGAAAAATTCACCACAGACGGTACACTAAGGATACACGTGTAAATGCAAACAAAGTGATTCTCTTCTGTATTAAATATAATAATTCCCTTTACTTTCATTTTTCTTGCCTCTTTTCCAACCCCAAGTGTTTGCAGTCTGGTCAAAATGGGTTTACGTTTGACTGGCCACAGGCCATGGGCCACCACCAGGGGGCAGGGAAACACCAGTGTTCGATTCTTTTCGACTCAATTCTTCGTACAGAGCATATCTTTCTGTGACAGAGGAAATGTGGGCCATTACTTTTTGTGTGAGTTTCTTTTTTCATTTGCCATTCAGTTTAAAATCTGTAAGAACGATTACCCTTTTCATCTGGTGAGTGTCTTTTGAAAGATGAACAGACTTCCAACGTCACAAATTGTAGGCACGAAATAACCCGTCTGCGGCACAGGAAGCGATTTTACAAAGTTGTAAGAACAAGCCAGGCATTGCGGTGCATTATTCACTGGGAGTGCTCCAGCCAGTTCCCAGTCTTCTGTTTCATCTTCAGCCTCACACACCCGTGCACACACACCCTGACTGAGGAAAAAGGAGATTTTATGGTTTTAAAAAATAACCACTTAGGGAATATTTAGGAACTTATGGCATGATCATGAAAAACTGAACATTTATTTTGTTTGGAAATAGGAACTCACAGTACAACGGGCTTTATTATTCTATCTTCTGTGCATGAAATACATACTTATCCTCTTCAGTCTGACAAGGAAAAGCACACCCGGAACTTAGTGTGGCTAGCTTGGCAAAACCTGAACAATTTGGGTGGGACTTCATGCTAGCCATCTAGTTACGTAGCTGAGTGTGTCTGGTTAATCTGCGACGTAGTTCCTTGTGAACGGGGAGCCCGTCAGATTGGGGGTTGAGTTTTAAGAATGTTCCGTTTGATGGTGATGATAATAAGATGACGTGTGTGTGGACAGATACCTTGGTGGGAAGGAAGTTTAGAAGAGAAAGAGGTTTTTTTTTAAAGCACAACTAATAGAAGGAGATTTGATTCAGACTGGGACCACCCAAGAGCACGCGGAGAGTATAGAGAGAAGTCCCTTGAACTTGATGCTTTCCCGGGCCTCTGGGTCCGCCCTGCTTGCTGTCTGACGCTGGAATAACACCCCATTGTTTCCCAGGTTAGTGAGTCATTGGAGACAGCGTATTGCACGTAGATCCCGGCATTGTTCCCCCCCAACCCCCCGCCTCACTGTCCTTCTCTGTACGGCTCCTCAGAACGGCTGCGATACCGATACAGCTAATCACGGTGGGCTTATGGGGCGCCGTGTATCTGCTGTCTTGGTGGCTGAGCCCAAATTGGTGGCTGGCTAAGTCCGACCAGGAGTGCAGGGCTTCGGAAAGGGTAGTTCTGACTTGAACAGGAAGTTGGTAGTGGGATAGAATGTTCCTTCTTCCATACACGTGGCGACAGGTGAGTAAACCATTTCGTCTGGGGTGAGAAAATAAAGCAGCTAACGGCTCTTCTACCCTGTTCATCTCAGTCACGCTGCTCAGACCCTTCACCCGTCAGCACCCCAAAAGAAGAGACGTATGTATTTCGTTCACTGTGGTATCGTCGGTACTTAACCAACGGTCTGACCCACAGGAGCAAAGAGTCTTTGCTGATTGAATGAGCGAATAGTGAATAATGGCAAATACTGTCTTTTATGCCAATTGTTAAACTAGACATAAAATATCAGACATTGTACTCCTCTGAGACCCAATCTTTGGGACTATTTAGTTCAACTCTTAAATATTTTAGGAGAAATACTTCCAAATCTTTCAAGGGTATTTAATGTGATTTCTATTTTTAAAGGGCAGTTAACTCCTGGGCTGATGCCTCTTACATGCTGGCATCCTGGACTAGCAAAGAAGGCTGCTGTCTCAAGGCGCCATTGGGCACTCCACATGAGGTCAGAGCAGCAGAGGGGCTGGGTATTTCACTTTTTTTAAAGTAAGTGGTTAAAATTTATATTCAGACAGCCACATATGACTAGCGGTACTGCATTGGACGCTGCAGATCCAGAAGCATCAATGCCTAATTAGAGTGCTAAACTTTTGAGAGGAGATACTGGGAATTTGAGCAAACCATTGGAAAACTCGAGAACTGTGGCACGGGATTTTAAAAAGCAACAAGGGAAGCACCTACCGTGGGCGAGAGTGTTTGCTAGGCAGTTTTGTATTTATCACCCAGTGGGTGCTCGTGCTGAGTTTGCAGGTAGATGTTTTGTTTTCCTGCCACAGGCAGGAAGGTGAGCATGAGACCTTCCCCAGTGGGAACGGGATCGGAACGGGCGCTGTTGGGGCGCAGGAGGTGCGTCCGTGCAATGTGAGGAGCAGGAGAAAGCTGTTCGGGTGCGGGCCTGAGGGTGTGTTCTCTGGGGCGGTCCGGCTCGTATGTGCCACGGCCATGTACACGTCTGGATTTCCTGCATCCTCATCGCTGAGGCTGGGATTGGTGGCTGCTGCTGACGGTCTGGGACGGGAACGTTGGGGGCCGGGCAGGCAGCCTAGAGGGGCTTTTGGGGTGATGCTACCTCATGGAGTCCTGGCCCTCGGGCTCACGGGCACCCTCCACTGTTGCTTTATGGTTGGGTGCTTTGGGGTTCTTTCCCCTCGGTAATGCTCGGCGACCTGATTCCCTCCTCGTTCTCCAGATGGCTGATGCGACGTGGCACTCCCCTGGCCAGCGTGAGCGGGGCCGTTCCCCTGGCGTGACTGTGTCCAGACAGCGCACGTCTAGACGGTCAGGAGGGTGGGCATGGGCTTCCGCTGGACGACTGTCCCTAGACCCAGTGCCTCCGGGTGTACCTCGGTCACCCTGGGCAAAGGGACGCTGTATTTTTAGAAACAAAGCACAGCGGCATTTTCCTGGCTGGTCTTCAGCATGCGCGTCACGAAAGCATGATTCCGCAGTAGATTCTTGAATAGAAATGAAGGCTTCGCTTAAAGAAAGCGAGTCTCTCGTTTGAGAACTTGGCTTTCTTAAAGAGGAAAATGAGTCAGACATCTGCGTCAGCCTCACTAACCCTGGATCTGGCTAACCCAGGATTCTTTTAGCACCGGAAATCCAGTATTAGAATTCTGCGGCGAAGACCACGTTTGGAGATGGAGTGGCCCGAGCTTGCCTGTGCTGGGCTGGGCTGGAGCTCCTGCCGTGGGGTGTCCCTGAGGGCTGAGCGTGGGGTCGCTGCCAGAGGGGGCTCAGGATCGATGGCCGTGGGTGGGAAGAGTGGGCAGGCGGCAGCACGCGTGCCAGACGTGGGGCAGGAAGGGTAGCTGGTTTCTGAAAGCACAGGCGAAATGGGCCTCGGCCAGCCTTCAGGGCCAGAGCAGAGGGCAGCTGGAGAAGGAACGCTGACGTGCAAACAGGGTGTCCCGAGGCCGGTAGGGGGCAGGTTACTGAGCTGCAGCCCAGTTAGGTCAGGGGGAGTCTGCTCCCTGGAGCTGGGGGCTTGCTCTGGAGAGACCCCCGTCCTGGGGGACCTCGCCCAAGTCCAGGGGGCTTCGGTACTGCAGGGAGGAACGCGTTTGTAAAATCCCAACACGCACGGGAGGGACAGCTCTGGTCCCGGGAGATGGCTGTTCTTTCTTTGAGATCCTCAAGCATCCACCTTCTAGAAGACAATACGCAGCCCTGGGGAGCTGAAAGGAGTTTCTGCAAGTATAGCCAACTGCTGGACGTCTTCTGGAAAAACAAGGGCACATCCCGCTGAAGAACTATGTGAGAATCAGCTTCTCTCTGTCTGTCTGTCTCTCTTTCTGACCTTTATGAAGGAGGGTAATCACTCTTCTTTCCAGACTTTATCTCAGCCCCAGGAGAAGGAAGTGGACATGTTTTCTCCATTTGAGAAGAAGATTATTATCTAAGTGTTCTATGATGTGACTTGTCAGAGCCGGCTTTGTTTAAACCGATCAAACCCCAAACACCTCACTCTGCTTCCTGAGGGCGAACGGTCCCCTGCAGCCCCCGGCCCTTCTGTCTCTTGGTCGTTCACGCCCTGGCCCCCTGTAGGGGTGGCAGCCTGAGAGAAGCCTGGGGACAGCTCTGCAGGGGTGCAGGTGCCGCAGGGACAGCCCCCCTTTTCCTCTTATTTTACCGGTACGGCCGGAGGTGTCTACAGGCCTGGGTGCGGTGGGTGGCCCAGGGGACAGAACGGCCGCCCCTCTGCTGCCCATGAAAACCAGCTCCTATCTCCTCCCTGCCGTCTGAGTGAGCATGGCTGTTTAGCACCCAGACTGGCCCAAAACCCACGGCAGGAGTAGGAGCCGGCCATTCAGACCCGTGATTTAATATTAAACTTCGGTTAAAAATGTCAGTTCTTGGTTATGGCTAGATTGTTTTCTTCCGGTATCTATTGTGGGGCGCCTGCAGTGTGTCCCTCTACAAGAGAAGTTCAAGTCCTAACACCTGTGCATGTGAAGGTGACTTATTTGGAGGCAGGGTCCTTGTCAATGCAGTTGGCCGGGGAGGGGCGATGGTGCCAGCCCCAGTCTGGGTCCGTGGGCCCGGGAAGCAGGCACCAGCATCTGAGGCGTGAGAAGTCGGATGTCCCAGCTCCGGCAGGGGCAGCGAATTCTCTCTTCCTCACCGTTCCTCTCTGTTCAGGCTCCGAGGGCACTGGGCGGTGCCCACGCCCACTGGGGAAGGCCCTCTCTCCTCAGTCCACGGATTCGATGGCTGACCTTCCCCAGACACGCCGGCACACACCCACACCCAGCACGAGCGTTTCCCCAGCTCCCCGGGCCCTTAGCTCAGTCCGGTCCACACATCAAATGAACCGTCACATGAGCCACGGGGGCAGGACAGTGCTCCCCTGTTTTATGATTGAACCCCAGCCTTTCAGCGGGTCTGAGTTCCTGGGCTTTCTCAGCTTTTCCACCTACTTTACTTGAGACAGGAAGACTGGAGCCGGCTGCAGTGTGAAGGATGCCTTGCTTCTGGGCAAATCTATTTGTAAATAAGAAGATAATTATTCGTTGAATGCACATTAAAGTCACACTGAGAGCGAGTGGGTTTCCTAATACAGCCTGAAATAGTTAAACCTGTTTCTCTCTGTGGTCCTGAGCAGAGGGCTGAAGGGAGGCGGGGCCTCCTGACACTGGGGGTCTGCTTTCCTTGGTCTCGATGCCCGTTTCTCAGTTAAGAACCGTCTATGTACACAGCAACGGGGTCAGTGAAATGCTTTCTGTAGGGTTTTGGTCACCTTAGCTTATACCTGCGGATCCGGCCTGTCAGCCGATGGGTGCCAAGCAAACCCCACGTGTAATCTGGGGTGCAGGAAGCTCTGATCCAGGTTTTGAAACTCTCTCAGGTGTTCAGCCACCCCAGTTTGCCAGGTCATGGGGGTGCTCAAACCACAAAGGCCCCAGCAAGCCAGGGAATGTTGGTCCCAGTTGTGAAGCGCTTAAAACCCTTGTTTAAAACGAAGTAAAACAGAGCAAGTGCGGTGAAGTTCACCCTCTAACACCCGTGTGCCGGTCGCGCGCACAGCGTGCATGGCGTGGCAGATCGCAGGAAGATCGGTTTGCGGGCGCACGGCTGACAGATTCCTTCCTCACCCACGGCAGCGTCATCCGAGCTCACTGTCGTCTGAGCAGAGCAAACAATGGCACAGGCAGAAGCTGGTCTTGTCACGGGAACTGCCCGCGTGCCAGGCCGGTCTGCCCACGGGCAGCCTCCGCTGGGGCGGGCGTTTGACGGCCATTCTTCGGCGTAGATCCGTCACTCCTGAGACGTTCCCGTAGGAATCAGGTGTTGGAGGGAGGGAGAAGGAGGGGCTGGACTCAGCAGACGCGGGAGCAGCTCCTAGCCGGCGCGTTCTAGCCCCAGGTGAGCCCGGACTGGTGTGCCCCGGTTCTCGCCAGTGGGACCTAAGTCCTGGTCCCAGGGCTCCAGGCACAGTCCCTGTGACCGCCTGTCTCTCACTCCCCTCCAGCCGGGTCCTGAGGCCTCGGTTTCCCGGGCGGAGCCTTCTTTAGAAGCACCGAGACTTGTCCTGACGTCCACCCTGCAGAGATCACACTCGCTCCTTCGTGCCTGGCACCTCACCCGCGGTCACAGGGAACAGAGGCGCTCCTTATTCTAACTTCACTGATGAGGGTGTCGAGGCTTGGGGCAGGGGGCAGGTCCAAGGTCACACACAGCGTGGCAGCTGAGACACCAGGGCCAGGAGTCTTCCTCCAGGTCCCTCCCCCAGCTCCAGGGGTGCGCCCAGACAGTGTTCGGGGCCAAAACTCACGTGATCGTGGTGGGCTCAGACCTCAACACGGTTCTCTGGTCAACACGAATCCATGGTGCCTTTTCTGCGCACATCCCGAGCCGCTCTGTCCCCTGTGGACACGTTGTCCCTGTTGAAATCCACACCCGTGGGAATCGTGAAACAAGTGACTTGGGGAAGACTGTGTTCGTTGATGGGGTGTGCTTGGGACTTCGATGTCCCCGGTTTCATCGGGTCCCCTCTGATTTCTTGATCATGGGGATGTGCGCTGACCTCTCACAGGACCTCGGCTGGGTGCCTGCAGTTGCGGCCGTGAGAGCGGCGTGACCCGACTGTTCCTCCAAGTTACAATTCTCCCAAAGTAGAGGCTGCCCGAACCTCCTCTTCATCCCGCCATCTGTTCGTTCTCTTCTCTAAAGGCCTCGAGGTTCTTTCTTTGCCGGTACATCCTCGGGCTGTGCAACCGGAGCTGTGTTTCTGGCCTCCCCAAGCCTCCCTAACTTTCTCCTTCCAACTCGAAGCCCTTCCTGACTGTCGTTTCTGCCCGTCCCCTGTGATCGCTGGGGTGGGCCCTCTCCTCGGTCCTGTCACCTCCTCCCTGGGTGGTCCCCCGCCCCCCAGCTCCAGGAACGCCCTTCACGCCACCACTCCCAGAGCCATACTGAGCCCCTCACTTTTTCTTTTGTCAAAACAATCCTGTCCTTTTCATCCCACCCACTAACAAGAGCTCCCGAATGGGAATGTCGGTGATTCTCCCGTGGGCTTCTCCTCCCCCGCCCCCAGCACAGGCAGCCCGCCCCGTGGGGGCACCGCTGACATCTCGGAGACCCGAGCACGGGTCACCACCATGCTCGTGTGGAGAACACTGATCCGGAATTCCTAATGAATATTTCTTCCCCACATTTCCTTTTCCTTTTGACCTGCCTTCCTGCCAAGCAGTTAGGCCGTTTCACGGGGAAAATGTGGAGCAACAGGTAGAAAAAGAAAGAGTCTCTTCCTGACTTTTGCTCCTCAGAGGACTGATTTTTATTCACTAGACAGTGCAATAGTATTACACATATTTACGTGACAATTAAACATAGACAGAGGTCCAGGCCTCACGTGAAAGCAGTTGGCAGCTTCTCCCACTCAGCCCTGAATGAAGGGCATCGTATCCACGCACCCCCCACCCCCGCCCTGAGAGGGGCGAAAGTTCTCCAATCGGTGGGAGACGCAGGAGAGAACAGGAGCTTGCATACCGTGCAGGAAAGGCTGCCCCGCGGACACGAGGGGACAGCCGGAGGGGAGCGACGCAGTGCCTGTGAGCGGCCCGGGGGAGCAGGGGAAGGTCCTCAGTCTCACTTCCACGACTGAACCAGGGAGGCAGGGAAGCAAATCCCAGTCGGCCTCATGGGGACAGAAAGGAGGGAGATCTGTGCCTTGTCTCCTAGTTACCCGCATGAGAAACGGCACGGCTGAGAGTGGAGTCGACCGAGGAGCACACGGGTCCTTCAGACAGACCTGCTGGGATTTCCACACTTTGTGGAAGGAAAAGTAACAGTGTTCGTGTGCCAAACAGGAACATGGAAATCACGGGAGGGGGTCTCGTGGACAAGAGCCAGGAGGTGCGAAGTGAAGGGCAGGGGACAGTGACCGAGGCCCGGGGGGGCTGTGGGCATCTCCGTGGACTCCAGGGTCCATCACTGACAACCAGGCCAGGCGCCTCTGCTCTGCCCCCCGCACCTGGGCCCCAGGGAAGCCTGCCGCAACTGCCCTGCCGCTCAGAGGGACACCGCAGGGACCCTGCATTGGCTGAGGTTAAATTCTCACCTCTCTGGAAAAGTCAGGACACAAAACAGAACTTATGTTAAATTATAGAAAATAATGTTTTTTTTTTGCCCACGTGAATGCATGCTGTGCATACTAATCGGAGTTATGTTTTTCATAGAAATTGTGCCCTTTCAAATGACATATTCCTTCTTTCTTATAGGTTAAAAAAATAAAACAAGCCCTTTACAAAGAGCGTTAATGTGACTTCCTTTTACGTGACTGTTGTTCAGCCAGAAAAAAAGAAACCCAACGATGTGGAAGGTTTGAAAGGAACTGAAAACGCTTAGTTTTGTGGTTGTTTTTTTGCCTCCTCTCCCCGGGAACCCACTGCAGTGGTGAGGGGCCTGTTTCTGCACACGCAGCCTAAAGCTTGCATTTTATCTCCATGTTACTAAAAGCCTTTGGTTCGATTCGTGAGGGTCATGGTCCAGAGAGCTGGTCGCATTTCTGCCTGACCCTCAAAGACCATTGACGGCCCCTCCCCCCGGAGAGATGGAAGGCTGGCGGGTGGTCACCTCCTCGAGGAAGAGGGTAGTGACGGGGGGTATTTCTACACCAGGAAGGGACCCACAGGCTGTGGCCCAACCCGATGTGCTTCAGACAGTGAGAACCCCTGTGCTAAGGGCAAGGAGTTCAGATCCTTCTCCTTTAAATTCCTTCCAATTTTCTTTAAAGCGGTGAGTTTTCTTTCATTAAGAAACTTAGAATAATCTCTTCACACTCACGGCTCTCTACATGTAACTGTGACTTGAATGGTGGCACTGAGGCCTGAGAAATGTCAGCCCTACTTTGTCCCCACCGGGGACACTTCCGTCGCCACTCACACAGCCCCTCTGTAAACTGCCTTCCTGGGTCTCCGTGATGAATGGATTGCAGCGAAGGCCCCGGTTAGCGGCCCCCCTGTGTCCGGGGTCTTTGCGACGTGACCTCGCAGATTCTTCCATCAGGAGGAGAGTCGGCTTCCTTGCACTGTGAGTCTGGGTGGGCCTGTGACTTGCTTTGACCGATCGAATGTGGCAGCAGTGACCTTGTGCCCTGTCTGAGCTCCAGCCTCAGGTCCTGCCTGCTTCTGCCTTTTTTCTTGAAATGCTACGGTCACGCCACCGCCGTGCGGGCGAACCTGGATCGTGTCGCGGGGTAGGGCTTCCACACACGACTTCTGGGGACACAGTTCAGTTCATCGCAGTGTCTAGAGAGGTTACATGGTTCGACCCCTCGGTAAGATGTGGCTGCGTCTAGATTTTCCTAACAGGGGATTAAAAACCTCATTTTATTTATTATTTTTTATTGTTGTTCTAGCACGGGCGTCTCCGTTTCCCCCCCACCATGGCCCCCTGCCTCACCCATTGCTGCCTTCCACCCTGAACCTACTCCCTTTGGCTTTGTCCTTCATACATGTTCCCTGAGGGACCTTCCTCTATTTCCCCCCATATCCCTCTCCCCCTTCCCCTCTGGCTACGGTCCGTTTATTCTTTATTTCAAAGTAAAACCCCCATTTTAAATATTTAACAACCACGGAAGTGGAAAATCTTCTTTTAGGGTCTGTAGGTTCTTGCTTATGTCTACTGATAGATCTTCAACTCGGTGAAATGAAACTCTTTCCGTTTAATTCGACACTTGCACTCTCTCCTGAACAGCTGGGAACGAGCGATTGGTGTAGCACAGTTTCGCTTCCAGAAGCTCCTACTGAGACCTTCACTCCTCCTTGTGTTTCTAATACTCAACTGCGCGATTCCCGGGACCGCGTGGAAAACCACCAGGAACCCTGGTCAGGGCCCCCGCGGGCTGGTTCTTCTAGGCAGCCCTTGAAGTGGATAACCGATCACAGAAGGCTTGCTGTTCCCTCGGCACCTGCAGGACGAAGTCCAGAACTTCCTACCCCTCTTCTTCCGCAGGAGGAAAGCGCACATCCAGGAAGTTTCTTTTAGGAAAACAATCAGAAGTGTATTTGCCGTCCTTGCTACGAGGGGCATTGGCATTTGTATCGTCATCTTCGTAGGCAGCGGCGGTCATTTTCGTAAGCGGATGCTGCGCCGGTCCCCACCGGCTTTCTTTCCTGCCGTGTGAGCGTTGATTTCGCTGGTTCTCTCACGCCCTGTATCGGTGACCAGTGCGGCAGGCAGCTACTGTCCTGGGCTCTGGGGTTTGGTGGCAGCCCAGCGAGACGAAGGCCCTGCACCGGGACTCACGCTTTGTGTGGGGAGATAGCAGTGCGGAAACGGATATGAAATACACTGTCCAGTTCCACTGTGAGCCGGGAAGAAAAAGAAATCAAGTGACTTGGGGGTGGAGGGGACTCTTTCAGGTGGAGGGTTAGGGACAGTGTCTCTGAGAATATGAGATTTGCTCTCTATTCTAAACGCGCCCCCCAAAGCTCTTCAACGAAACCAACCTGAAAAGAATAGAGTTCATTTTATGTCAGATACACAAGTAAATATAAGTGACAGAACGGCCTTGCTTCCAAACACATGTATTAAAATCAACTTTCCAGTTTTGCATCGTTTTTCCAAAAATCGTGGCTCATTTATCCCTTTATTTTGAGATAAAAGCCCATATGCGCAGCTTATCCAGGTCTCAATCGCGGCACCCAAAACGAATGATTCAAATCCCCAAATAATCTCATCCAGTTTCTCTATCTGAGATGGGACATCACCCACTCAGCTCTTGGGCCGGAAACTGACGGTTAACCTCAATACTTCCTGCTTCCTTACCTCCACGTCCCATCCAGCATCTCTGAAAGGCCAACTAAACATCTAAATATGTTCTCCTTCCACGCCCACCCCACCTTGGTCCCAGCTGCTGTGGCCTGTAGCCCAGGAGAGAGCTCTAACTAAAGTGGCCTCTTCACCGGTCGCCTGCCGGATTTTTGGGCTGTCTCCAACTCCTGGGCCCACCCCAGCCTGGCAGCCCCCTTTCTGCAGTGCAAGCTGGGTGATGTCATTCTCCTGAAAACCCTCCAGCGCTTTGCCATTATTTTAAAGTTCAAAAATAAGTGATTAAACATAGGTTACAAGTTTAATCTCCCTCTCCAGTGGTCCCGCCTCCCACACTTGCCTCCGTAGTGGCCTTGGCCGCCCCTCGGACCGCACTCTCTGCCCTCTGCCCTGGCTTCTCTCCTGCCCGGGAAACCTTCTTGTCTCCTTGCCATCCAACCAACTTCCATGCTCCCTGCAAATGTCAGCCTGGCCACCCATGACCATGGCCTCCTGCCACTCTCCCGGCAACTCTTTTATGGCCCTAACGTTAATTTTAACTTTGCATTGGCTTAACGCCTCCACGGTCTCCTTCACTGGGCTCTCCAGTCTTCGAAAGCAGGGAGTTTTGCTCACTAATGCATCTCCAGAGCTTAGCCCTATGCTCCGCAGGTACTGTATCGTCAATATTTATTGAGTGATAATGGCCATGTTAGCATGTATGGACATTGGAGATAATCATTTCTTTGAGTAATGACAAATATTCAAGGAAGGCAGGCAGTTTCTAACGTAAGTGCACTAAGCATTTCTATCTGTAAGCACTTCTTTGATCACAATGAGCTTGAAGGGTTCCTGAGAAGCACTCGGCAGACCTTCCGCATTTGATTTATTTGGCGCGTGTCAAGACATGCAAGGCTTGAAATACGCCTTCGTCTACCTCAAATTAGTGTATATTTTCCCTTTCTCGGAACTGAAAGGTATTTCTCTGAAGTATGAGCCATGGGGCACAATGGATTCATTAAAGGGAGCCAATGCGACATGAATGTGGGGTTTGCAATCAGACCTATTGGGCTTTGAGTCCTAACTCTGCTGGGGGTTTATCACAGGTGTGATTTTGGGCGAGCGAATCCATGTCTCTGAGCATTAGCTCTATCATTTGTGAAATGGGTTTTATATTCCGTACCTTGTGGGATTCTTTTGTGGGTTATGCATTGAACATATATAATCGTAATTCTTTCTATTTAGTAGGTGCTAAATAAAAGGTCTTCATTGTTCTCACTCCCGGTACCTCCTCAGGTAATCGGCACAGTGCGACAGTTAGATTCCCACCCCTTCGGCGTGCTCCATCCAAGTGTGGAGTGTGCTTTCAAACGGAACTCTACCTGAGCGGGGGCTGGGGAAAAAGGAGGGCAAGAAGACAGATGTCCCAATCCATCACCACAGGACACCAGGCCTTAAACACGGGCAGAAAGGGAAAAGTATCATTTGCCTTTCCCGGGGTAGTCACTTGATTTCAGGGTGCTCTTAATTTACTTAGCTCACTTGGAAAGCCTCTGCTTCGGTGGCGGTGGTGTTTGTCAGCTTCTCAGAGGGACCGTGTCTGAGGAGCTCACGTCAGAGGACGTGGTTGCGGGTTGACCCTCGCCCCCTCCCCGTCTGTGGAGTGCGCGCTTCTGCCCGCTCGTCCTATGGTGAGAGCCACCCTCACGGGCTCGGCCTGGCGTGGCTGAGCCCACCTGGAAGGCGTGCACGGCTGAACCTGGTTGAGGCCTCTCTCTATAAACCTTCTGGGAGCTGGCCAGCAGGTGTGAAGAGCTACGCATCTTGCAGCCGCCCAAGACCAGCCTGGTAAGGAAGTTCCCTCGCTTTGTAAAACTGCCACCTACCACTCTAGAGGGGTCTGCCTGCCTCTCTGGTTGCTCCCTGCCCTCCATGGATGGGGTCCAGTTTCAAATTTCATGCAGGAAGCTCTAGTGTGCGAGCCAACAGAAAGATGTCTTTGTGCTCTGTGCGAAAATTCCTTTCAGTAGGCTTTTTAAAAAAACTGTCCTTAGTTGAGAGGGAAAAAAAAATCGATACTGCAAACATAGTATTTAAATAAAGTCATGCTTTATTTTAAAATTGCAAATGTGGCTAGTGACTGACTGTAGGAGATATTCTCGAGGTCCTTAACGTTATCAACCAATTATGCAGCTAAAACTAATGCGATCACTCATTTGGCTACCTGCACCTTCAGGGAAGGTGTGCCTGGAGCACCTCAGCCAAAGAATGGTCCGGCTCATTGCTCCTGAAATACTGTGTGCCCAAGACTCCTCTGTCGGTCAGATCCCAATGAGCTGTGCCCTTTTAATATTTTTCTTTCGGGAGTAACCATGGTCTTTTAACACCTACTTTTTTTAGCAAGTAATTATGAACTATTGTACTAGAATTTACTAGTAGAGAGGGAGCATGAGACTTCACCAACCGATCGCAAAAAGAATAAGAATTAATGACGTGTCCTCCGAGGGGAGAGAGTCAAAGTGACGTCAGCAGATGACCAGGGCATTTTGCTTGCCGACCTTGACTTACCCATGACACTGGTTAACTTTGATATGTAATTAAGGAATAGGTATAATTTTCATATCCAAATGATATACAGATGCGCTTCGAATATGTGTCCGTGGGCTGTGTAAGTGTGTCTTCCCAGCATTCATCTCTACAAATTCCTCCTTGCTGAATATGTTACAATACTAATAATGTATATGGCTAACAATTAGCTTTAGTGCTTATTATGTCCCGGATATGATGATAGTTATTCCACACCCCGAATTCCCCTAACATTTTATGGAGGTAGGTGTTAATAAGCTGTGTTTCCCTAGATGAGGAAAGTGAAGTTCGGAGAGGTTAGGTAACTTTCTCAAGATTGCTGCAGCTTAGTATGTGATGCAGGTGTGTTTTGAGTTCAAGTTTCCTTGGTTCTGAAGCCTTTGATCTTGGCCACTCGTCAGAAATCTGCAGAGGGAAGCTGATCGGGGTCCAATGCCCGATTGTTTTAGGTGATGCTGCTCTTTTATATGTTTCTGCGAGCATTTGCCTACCATTAGCCGTGTGGGTTTAGTGAGCACTTACCTTTGTTTTCTTCAAAAGCCTTTGGGGCTGGACCTTTCTGCAGGTGAGGGCTATCGGGGTGACTCAAGCCTGTGAGATCATTAGAAGCACTTTGTGGGGTGGTGTTGATGAGAATGACCAGACCAAGAGAACTCGGGATGCTGAAAACTGATGCTGCTGCCTAATTAAGTCAATCGGTCGCTCATTCATCCCACAATGCATTAGGGAACTACTACATTCCAAATGCTATTTTAAAACTACAGTATGGTTTAAATAACACAGAAAAATGAACAGCATAAATTCTGCCCTGTATAAGCTCATGTTCTAGTTAGCACGGTCAGAGAGGAATTGCTAGGTCTGTAAATTAATAACTGCAACCATAAGATGTATTCCACAGGCCCCGGCCAGGTAGCGCAGTTGATAAGAGAGCGTCGTCCCGACCCTCGCCAAGGCTGCAGTTCCAACCCCAGTCAGGGCCTGTGCAAGAATCAACCAGGGATTGCAGAAATAAGTGGAACAACGGAAAGTTCTCTGGGCACACACAGAAGGAAGAGAGTGCCTGGCTCGAGCTTCAAGGATTTATTCTAGAGAAAGTGTCAGGCATGTCGAGGCTGTCATATAAATGTAACCGTGATAGGCAGGATCACAGAGGGCTGGTGGGCGGGGGTGTGGCCAGCGAGAGAACCTGCGCTGTCCCTCAAATCACACCACACGCTCCACCCGGCGCCACGCAGCATCATCCTGACCTTGGCATGCCTTCTTCAGAAATGCAGACATTTTAGGTTAGCATTCAGATTAGGTTCAGTCATTTGTCATTTTTCTAAAGCCCACGGGTGACAAAATATGAAAAACAGAAGTCTATGTTTTCCCTTTATGTTCTTGCAACCAATCCGTCGACTAGTTAATTAACAAGAGCTGAACTGTGCTCCCAGGCCACGAGGAGGTTAATTTGCTTTGCCATCCTAATTTAGCTGAATGCCAGGTCTCTGGGGAAAGACACTCTCTCACTACATTTCACTCTTGGTAAACTACTTGGAATCGGAACAAGGGAAGCCCAAGAAAAATAAGTAGCTTTTGGCCCACGCCACCCTTTGACAGGCTGAGCTGTTTGCCTGTGCTTGTGCATCTCCCTTAATCACTCAGGAAAGACTGAGAAAGAAGCCGTCTCTGTGCCTGAAAGTCCTCTCATATGGAACACAGTGCAAACCAAACTGATAACACGGATGCAGGCTACGCTTGATATTTTCCTTGGAATGAATGGAAAGAACAATTGAAAGCTGTTTCCTTCTCATTAAATCTATTCTAAGATCAGGAGCTACTTCAATACGTGAGAGAGAAGTGAAACACTTCCGCTGCGAAATGAGGTGTCAGGATTTATGGCCCTGGGGTCAGCATCCTGAAGCACACCATCACAGAAAGGGTAGAAAAGTTAGTCTGAAAGAGCACTCTTTCCTGTTTGGGCTTTACCTGATGCCAGGAGGCTGGACTGTGCCAGGTTCAACATCCGGAAAGATGGAGAGTCTTTGTGAGAACAATAGGTGCTTCCATCAAATAGCCTTGGGATAGTTCGTTCGGGATGCCAGCTTGCGATGCTGCTGAACAGGAGGCCAATCTGGTGACACTTTAAAGGCTTGCTTTGTCTCAATGCCCTTCACCTTTGAGTCACCAGCAGGGGTGGCAGGTGCATTCCCGAGCAGGGATTGGCAGTCCGTGCCAGTTGGGAGGCATTTGGAGAATTCAAAGTCTCTCGAAACCCACGTCTCATTCTTTGCTTAAAGAGATTCGCTTTCAGTGCGGTGGCAGAAATCACGATACAGTCAATGATTGAAGAGAGAAAGTAAGTGTGTTGCGGAAAGATGAGTAGAGAGAGCAGGAAATCACGGGGGTGCTGTTATATGGGGAAGGACGGCTCCCAGGCCCCTGGCCCAACCCTGGAAGGATAGTCCTCAGTGAGCCTGAGAGAGGCCAGGGGCCCCCAGTCCGGCCGAGGCGGAGAAGACTGGGCCCAGAGGAACGGGGGAGGGGATAGTTGGTTGGAGTTGGTGAGGGCGACGTGAAGATGTTAAGACACACGCTTGTTTGCATAGAACGTAAAGCACAGCTAGAGACAGAGGGAAACAAAGCTTATGATTTTGTCACAAAAATTAATATTGGATTTGTCTCTGCTAAGCGCAAGGTAGCAAGAAGACAGCTCAAAAACAGCCGAAACATATAATTTATTCACAGATGTGAACACAATATCCCTTTCTTTGGTCTCAGACCCCCACAGGCCAAGGAGAATGAACCCCCAAATTCAGAGGGTCGCATTTACACGTTGGCTTGGATTCTGCCGATGAGAATTTCTTTTAAGTACAGAAGAAACACACCCTCTATCAAGAGCGTTTTGTTTGTTTCCCTGAAGTGGGTTAAAGATTCCAAGTACAAAATGGATGAACTATTTTTTGTTTCCTTCAGGGAGTTGGAACGGCTTAGCTGATCTTTGCCTGCGGGCCTTTGAAGTCGGCCACAATCACACAAAGCTCTCTGCATCTTCCACGTGGGAAATCTCCGGCAGTAAGTGTTCTTGGGCCTTTGCACCTCAGCCATCGTCTGCTGACATAAAACGGTTTAGATTAGAGTCTTATTTGGGGGATCTTGTGGGCTTGGTACACGGTACTTAAAATGCTATTTCTCGATGCAAGCGGTGGAAACATTTGGGTCTTTTGTCAAGCATATGTCTTGAAAGGCTAAAACTGGATTTCGTTTCCACATTTGAACGATCACTTCATTTTATCTGGGCTTCCCCCCGAACAGCTTCTAGCACAGATGTTATAAACGCACCCGGAGTCTGCGGCATGAATACAAGATCACAGAGTCTGGCCCGTGGGAAAGTCAAAACTTCTTTGGATACCGTTATACAGAGAGAGATGCTTAGGAGTCTATTGACATATATTCTAGATGCTTTAGAATATACTGGAAAAATGAATCCATTGACCTTAAAGACCTAACGAAGGCACACTGTGTCCATGAGCTGTGCTCAGGGTCCCTGGAGCCGTGAAGGGGGGCTCTGGCCTTTAACTCCAGCCACCACTAGGCCCCTCCAGACACACCCTGTGCCCAGAGAGGGTGAGGCAGTTTCACTGTGGAATAATGCCGATAAACAGATCTGATTGTGCAGAGAGGCTGCAAAAGCATTTCAAAAGCAAGCTGGGGCAGGGCGTGATTTGTGGTTTCTGTTGGCCATACAGCACCTTCCGTAAATTCTCTTCGCCAATACCATGATTTTAAAAACTCTTTAATGACAGTCGGTGGCCCTGCCCACTGTGCCCAGGGTCACTCCCATCTGTACCCTCAGGTTTAGTCTGTGACAAGCACAAGGGGATGCAGACAAAGTGAAGGGACAGGAAACAGCCTGGCTGGTGATGAAGGGCTTGTCAACCTGGAACCTGAACCGGCTGACTGTGTCTGTGTAGGACCTGAAGAATTAATTGTCATTACTGTTGATATGCCATTTCATTTCTCTGCCAAAGCAATGGCACTTGGGGCAAAGGTGAGAAAGTTGCGTGTGTCCTCTTAACACTCAGAAAGCTAAACGTTCTCATTCTCACGGTTTATCTGTTCAAGCGATAGAAGGGTGTCCGCGCATTCCTCCCGGACCGTTTAGGGACCTGTGTGCTGTCCCAGGCACTTTGAATAAGGCTGGAATGCCATGAAAGTGCTCCCAATTGAGGGTGAGAAATGGGGCTAGTAGGAGGAGCTCAGGGTTATGTCCCAGAGAGAAAGAACAGCCTTTGTAACCAGGACTAAGAAGGCCTATTCTTTTCGTGTTCTCCTTTCATGTCAATAATCAGAAAAGGACTTAAAAGTAAAATCTCCTGTCCTGGGTCTGACAGGTGGTTAGTAGCACAGCTGGGGCTTGAGGGTTTGTCACTGACTTTCAAGAAAAGGAAGAAAGTGACTAAGGAAAAGCCAAATTGGTGTTTCTATTGACTGCAGAATAGTTCAGGTAAAGAGGAATGAGGGTCACTTAGCTTAGTGAAGGTTCCCCAAGGAGGCAACAGACCAGGACAAGGGTTTTTTATATAGTTCCCTCAATAAGCTATTTTTTTTAGCAAAAAATTGCTAAACTGTCTCTAATAGAACTGGAAGACTAGATTTGAAGCCAAGGGAAAACAAAATACAATGAAATAATGAAGAGATATCAAAGTGAGAGAATTATTAGCAAATTAAGTGGACATTTTTAGTCAATTCTAAAGATATTGTGTAGCTTTGCTATTGGCATTATTGCTTAAATAATAAAACAACAATTTAGCCCAGAGAAAAGAGTTCAAACTATAGACTCAACTAATTCTATTATTGGGACGCTGAGAAAATTAACCTCATGACTCTTTGACTTAGGAAACCGTTCAATGAATCATGTGTTTGCAGGGCTGTGAGCCTGACATGATGTCTGCGTTTTCTCACCAGTCCCTGGCACAGCAGCAAAATGCTTGACTTTCAAGTCCAGGTCCCTGGATTGACCTGCTCCTTCTACCTATTAGTGCTGGGGTGACTCTGGACAAGATACCCCGCCTTGGCTGCCTCTGTGGTCTTTTCCTTACAATGTGGCGAGCATTATGTTCCTCACAGGATCAGCTGCGTGAAAGCACTTTGCATATTAGGGACATGTGTGTTCACTAGCTGAGCAAATAGTAGGCATCTATTATGTATACATGTCTGTGAAGCCCATGCAGAAGTTCCCCTCGTCCAAAGCACCCACCAGTCGGTGCTGGTATGTCCCTTGGCTTCTTCGTGGGCTCCTACAAAAGGCCCCCCTGTAATTGTGTTGCAAGGAGGCAATCTCTGGTTGCAGGTGTGGAGCTGGAGAACTTGCCTCCATTCTCCACCAAAGCATTCTTCTGCCCATGCTTCCTTGTCAGGTCTTAGAGGACGGACGCAGGGACACAGGGCTTCCTGTTAAAATTCTCGTGGGAGTGTCAGGAGAAATGTGAAACTCTGTTAAAAAGTGCTTCCAAGGTGGCCAGAGATATTATTATTATTCCAGATTCTCTTTATTTGTGTAGATGAAAACCTCTTGAATGCCCACTCTCAGTGAGAGCTGCGGAGGAATTTAGAATTGTCCCACGTCTCGTACCTAATGAGGGCCGGAAGCTCGTTGGCCCAGTTTTGCTTGGTTGTTCGTCACTCTCTTACCCGGGAGGTTTCCCATGATTTCCTTGGGTTGTAATGTGTAGTGTTTCTAGACTCTCTTGTTGCTTGTACAAGTTATTAATATTACTGGCGCTTCTGAGGCGGGCAGCTTCTCATTTTCCCTCCTCTGTAATTCCTCTCCATGTGCCCCGAGGCTTACCTAATATGCAGACTCATTAAACAGTAGCCCAACATTAAGTAAAATTAGTCACAGTTTCAGATGATAAGTTGATGGGCATGTTTGCATGGAAGTTCTGCTTCTTTCATGCGATCTGAAAATAAATAGTTGACCTCCCAAATCTTCTAAGTACATGAACGGTTCATCATCCCGAAATTTCAGGCTTCCTGTACAGGATCGTCGCACTTAAAAAAAATTGTCGGTTCACCCTACTCCGTTCCCTTCTCTGTGTTGCTGATCCTTCAGACATCCGTAAAGTGGACTTCAGAGTGCTCCAAGGAAACACAGGTTTTGAAAAGTCAGCAGCTTGGGGGCAGGGGCCATGTCTTTTACTTCTTGTACTGAGTACATTCTTGGTACATGGTAGTTGTTGAGAAAATTCTTGTTGCTTTTCCGTGAATAGGAAGAATAGGAAAAGACTGGTAGTCGGGGGTGGGAGAGCACCCCAGAAACGGAAGTCATGCATGGGTCCGAGAGTAGGTCTGTGAGCCATACGAGAAGGTCTCAGAACTTAGCATGAGTCCAAGTTCAGACTGCGTAACCAGGGCTGTGTTCCACGGGAAATGCAGACCCGAAAGGCAGGCCCAGCAAAGCTCGCTGAGCCCACACATTGACGAGGCAGAATCCAGCCAGAGCCAGAAGGTCTTTCTTTCTGAGAAGGCTGGGGACGACCTGAGAGAGCCGGGGGGTTGGGGGCCCCGACTGCAAAGTCGGGGGTGGGGGCAGGCAGTGTGCGTACTGTCCTAGGAAGAAGCAGCGCAAGGCAGGAGGGGACACGGTGGTGACCACAGGAGTCAGAGTGAAGCGTGGAGACTGGCCCTGCAGCCTCCCTTGCATACTTCCCACTTGGACATAGAGAAGGTCAAAGGCATCCGTGTTGTAGGATGGATTCTGGTGCCTCTGACGGGAAAGCTGTCCTGTCGGGGACCAATGGCCCATGGGGGCTGAGGGACTAGGGCTGCAGTATGAACTTGGAACTCAAGTGTGGCCTTAGGACAGACACAAACAGGGTAAGATGTTGTGAGTTTTCCAAGACGTATAGACCTTATCAGAGGCAAATAGTGTAACCTTAGATAAGACCTGTTAGGGCATATAATAATAACAATAATAATAACAATAGTTATGTTTGTGCCTGCGAGAATTCTGTTATTTTCATTGAGAATTGAACATTCCCACATTCTCAAACTCTCAGAGAGAAAAGGAATCGGACCACGTACCAGGGAGAGTTGGTCAACCTTCAAAAGAAGTGCACGCAATTCAGTCACCAAAGGGTCTTCACACAGGCGTGTGCCCAGACCCAGGGCAGGGCCCAGCCACTCAGAAAGTGACCGAGAGAAAGCAGTGGAGAGGCCTTGAACTTGAAACACTGCTCATGTGGCGTCGGCGATCACATTTATGGAAATAGAACACCAGGAAAATAATCCGATTCACGGTGTGGACGTGACATCTAGTTTCTAGAAGTAGCCATTCTTCATGGCTATTAAGGTCTGTTTTTCAACATCACAACTCGTTTTTTAGAAATCATTGTTTTCTGGTAATTTATTCAAGCAAAATGCCACTGTTGTGGAGACAGGTGGAATAACTTCCTCTCTACATTCCACTTGTCTGCGTAGATCAAGTGATGGAAGGCATTGCTATTTTTGATGCTGTTTTCTTTCTCATACTTACGACAATGATATATTTTTAAAGCATTGTTGATTGAAGGCATGGCAAATATAACTGGAGAAATGGCTGGGTTTCTTTAGCATCAGAAATATGTATTTAATCCTAAGCCACTGAGCTTCAGAAATAATAGCTTCATTATGGAATTGCATCCAATGTTTGTTATAATGAAAGATATTTTGATTAATACAAGGTACAACTACTTCACTTATTAGGTCCCTGATAAGACCGACTTCCGCTTTTTTATACCAGACAGCTTCAATGTCTAACAGACATTAAGTGTCTAACGTAGATTTCATTATACAGTCTGCCCTGAAATGAATGCAAACACTGAGTCCATTAATGGAACATTGTACTGAACGCAGTAAAATCCAGTTACTTTCTTGCAACTTCGTCATGCTTTTACAATAACTCTTAGGAGGAACCTCCAAAGGAGTGATTAATGAGACTCCGAACTGCCAGGAGTAATATATGTTTGTCCCTGCTAACAAGCATTTTCTAGATTAAAAGGGCACAGGCAATACAATATATCGATTTGTGTCACGAATCCACCCAGAACGTATAATGCTAATGCTAGTTACCGTCAAATTCCAGAGAAGAAAAGTTTGACCAGTATTCGCGTATTAGCTTTTTGCTCCAAATATTTCTTTTCTACACAAATAGGGATTTTTGAACATTGTCGTTTCTGATCTTTCTGTTCCCTTCCTCATTTGTGAGACAGCTCCAAGTGGCCCTCTTGTTCTGATTAAAGAGAAGAAAAAGCCACAATCATCTGGCATGAAAAAGCATTCATGAATAGGGCCGAATGTGGTATAAAAAGACAATTCTTTCAAAGTATAATCAAGTATCACAGGCTGCCACTGAGCTGTGGGCTTTCTTTTCTGACTAAAAGTGACCAGCGTAATAAGGACTGATTGATTGATTCAGCAACATGGAGTGAGTCCCCTGGCGGGGCGGGGGTGGGGGGGGATTGGGCTGGGGGCCCAGATGAATAAATAAATAAACAGGTAAAGGAGCTCAGAGCTCCCTGGGGATGATACTGTGTGAAAAAAAAAATCTCCAAAGAATAATATCCATATGCAAGGTAGGCAAAAAGTCGTTTTCCAGTTGTGAGTGTGCAGAACACAGATTTGTTCTTGTATCATTATTCATTAATTATCGCGTTATTTTCCATACGAACCACTGTAAGCCTCATTTGCCTGCTTGCACCCCAGCCGGGATGTGAGCAGGAGCCAGTGAAAGATGCAGAGTTCGCATTGGCTAATAACTGTGATTTACGAAGATACCATGAATTTTTTTCAGTGGGGGTAAAATTAAAAGGATAATCCACCTGCCCATTTTTGTTTTTAAATACCCGTGAATTCTTTTCTTCATGCGTACGGGCTGGCGGGCATCTGCACAGGCTTTCCATGTGAGCCTTCCCTGTGTACGCCCTGGTAGGGAAATGCTTCCTGTTTCCTTAAACCTGGACGCGTCTGTTCTTTCTTTCTAGCGAGTCTTTTTGTTGCAGAAGGCTGTTCGAAGACTGAACTTTTATAAGCCTGCTATTATTATAAAATATCTATTTATAGTAGGCAACTGGCAGAGTTACCATAGAAACTAAAACAGCAATCAAGTCAGAAACCATGAAAGTGTAAGTAAAGATGTAAGTGTTATGAATAGAAAGCAATAAAACTCAAAATTCCTCCTAATTATTGGAAAAAATACAGAATAGATTTTTTCAAATGATAACAGATGGAAAACCAGTTTACAACTATGGTTTATCTCCTAGAATAAATTCATGCAACAAGAATGAAGCCAGGCATGCTCTCATTTTAAGATGCTGTTAAGAAATCAGGTTTTTTAAAGAAAACTGGATACATATAGAGGTCTAGTGTACTTTGAAAGCCCTATATCTTAAGGCAAACCTTCCTCTCTAAATTTCTACTAGTCCTCTCTCTAAATTTCCAGCATTTGGCCTATCTCAAATGCAGTGTGCGAATCGCTTTGATCGGGCAGGGACATATCTTGACCCAAACCCACATCCTCTCTAACTGCTTTGTGGTAAGACCACTGGGGGAAACCGAAGAAGGGGCAATCAGAACCCGTGGCCAGGAAAGTGGTAAAAGCCCACGGCGATAACTTGAGCGGGCATTTCCGTGGGCACGCTTGGTGCGCCGATGTGTCATTCCCGAATGCACACTTGCGTGTGCGAGCGCCTCACTGAGAACATCACAGCTAATTCTGGCGGGAATGGGTTTCGTTTCCCTTTAAAACGATGTTTTAATTCACGACACGTAAAACCAGAAAAGCAAATGTTCTATTGATTCGTGGGCTAATGAATGGATTTGTCTCACCCGTGGGTGTTCAGTGGCACGACAACGGAGCTGTAAGAAGGACTGTCGGAGTCAAGATCCTTTGTTTGGAAAATTGATATCAGTTTACACCCTAAACTACAAGGTGGCTTGTAATTTAACCTCACACAGAACGGCCATCGCGGCGGCTGCGGCGGTGTCCCGGTTCCCTCCCTCAGATGGCGGCGTAGGTGGACGCACTCGCCGCCCGCACATCCAGAGTGTCTAAACAATGAACGCAGTAGCGAAAAATTGAACAACCAGAACGGACAGAATCAAACTGAAGGGAAGTCTGACACCCAGGAGGCCCCGCCCCCAGAGGCAACGTCACCCAAAAAGCGACCCAGGTTGCAGGCACCTGTGAGCCGACAAGTGCACCGAGATAAAAAGAATGAAAATGGCCAAAATGAAAGATCAGAACAAAGTACAACTAATGGATGACGACATAGTCAACCTATCAGATGCGCAGTTTAAAATGCTTGTAATCAAAATGCTAACAAAACTGGAAGATAGGTGGACGCAAATAGTTGAACAGATGAAGAATACGATAAGGATAATGGAGGAAGATTTACAGGGAACCAACAGGAAAAAAAGGAAGCTGGGACTCAAACCAATGGGGTGGACCAGAAGGAAGAAACAAGAATTCAAAAAAATGAGGAGGGTCTCAGGAACCTCAGAGACATTTGTAAACGACCCAATATCCGGATCATAGGGCTGCCAGAAGGACAAGAGGAAGACCAAGAAATTGAACGTATTTTTGAACAGATAATGAAGGAAAACTTCCCAGATCTGGCAAGGGAAATAGGCTTCCTGGAAATCCAAGAAGCTCAGAGAACCCCAAAGAAGCGGGACCCAAAGAGGAACACACCAAGGCACATCATAATTACATTACCCAAGGTCAAGAATAAGGAAAGAATCTTACAAGCAGCAAGAGAAAAAGAGACAGTTACCTACAAAGGAATCCCCATAAGACTGTCAGCGGATTTCTCAAAGGAG